>JAULBP010099385.1:0-11077 GCA_032355345.1 Lepetodrilus pustulosus
AGATCGTCTGCTGCTCGCACGCTTCATCGCTATCTGAAGGATGTCCCCAGACTATCACGTCCTCTGTCTTCTACTGTCAGAGGCATCTCCCAAGGGTCAGTCTGCCCGTCATGCCTCAAAGTCACCCGGGAATTGAGTCAGACGCCACTTGGTGCCAGAGCTTTCAGCTCTACGATGTCATCAGAGAACATCATGTCCAGCACATACCCGGATGAGGTCATTCCTGAAGTCAACTTCGCTAATTACATCTTTGATGCGATGAAACCGTACAAAGATAGACCAGCAATGGTACGTATAGATAAGGTTATACTGTTACATTGGCTACTTGCAAATGTCCACCAGGGTATCTCTTTTGGTGATCCACATTGTCGGGAATTCGACCTAGCAATTAGATGTTCTAACGGCAAGATAATTAGAGCTGCGTTCTCCTTATTATTATAAAATATGAAACTTTTGATAACTATTCATGGAGTATTAGGTAATAAGTAAATAGGTGAACCATCGGAATAAAACCTGTCAATGTTGGCCAGTTGCCAGGATGTCATATGTCGGAAACGTAATTTAAACTTTTTTATTTTATTTTATTTGGTTCTATATAGGAATGCCATCTCAGTTTATATTAAAATTAATATTCCGAACGATAGCGGCACTAATAGAGTTAATAAATAAAAGAATTAGTTAATGCAGTATGCCTATTGATAAACACATGTACTTACAGGTAGATCACTTGAGCGGACGGAGCTATAACTACCAACAGATTGAGATTCTCTCCCGGAAGTTGGCAAGCGCTCTGACGCGGGAAGGTTACAGGAAGGGTGACGTTATCGCCGTTTACAGTGCCAATATACCAGAGTACTGCATGGTTATCCTCAGCGCCGCCTTGTGTGGAATCATCGTCAGCCCAGCCAATCCAGCTTACAGTGCAGGTATATGTCACTACATGTGCAATAAACGTCACAATCATTGCGTTCCCCGTGTGTTACGTACTCATTAATATAACGCAACATAACCAAAGTGGAAACTATACCTGTCTCTGGCATACAATATTGGTCAACAATTATTAGTAAATAGTATCAAACAAATAGAAAGAAGGTACTATACTAACGCTTGAGGAATATGAAGTATTGCTAAAGAGCTAACCGAGTTCAAAGCCGCCCCGTAGTCTTGGCATCAATGCTGCATACACAAATCCAGTTATGCCATTTCTGAACTCTCGCAATACAATTACCAACAACTCCACCATATCCACACTTAACAATCACGTCCAAACACTAGTAAAAGCAATCCTAAAGTTCTCTGGTCACAACAACTAGTCCACATCCCGCCCACGCCCTACCTGATTCAAAGCATACCAAGTCACACACGCTGTTAAGGCACCCGTTGAGCCATCTGCACATATTCCAGAACTAACTGTGATTGTCTTCTTTCAACAGGTGAACTAGCACGACAGCTGGACTTATCCGGAGCTAAAGCCGTCTTCACCATAGGTCCTCTAGTTCCGACCCTCAAAGAAGCCATCAAATCCAATGAGAAAGTCCACAAAGCAATGAAGGTATGCGATGTCTGATAAAGAATTGAATTGATACGTCATCATCATCCGAAACACGCGAACATTGCCTACCACTAAGTCTTAATTAACAGTTAACATTAGGCATTGGCCATGCATGGCACGTGACATTCATGACCGAAATCTAGCGGAATACATGCTTTGGTTTAACCAATGACATTTGTAGTCTTTCAAAGATTAAATGTGTTGTGTATCTACATTTTCACTACGTTTACACTTTGCAACTAGCCATTTAGTATTAATCTTGTAGCTACAAAAACACGAAAGAGCCATGTCCTTTATATAAGAACGTGCTTTAATATGTTTGGATCTAGAGTGTTCGCCCAATGCTAAGTTGTTTACCAGAACTACTCTAAGATATAAACATACACCAGCCTGGGATTCAAAGGCGCTATCTTGCCACGGAATGCCACCATTCATTCTGCGCCAGTAGTCCCGCGTCCAGGACCCTCCTCAGAATGTCTGCACCCATTACTGTAGATACTAGATCGCCATCTCCAGTGTAGTAGAGGCCACTTTCCACAGGGTTATCGTCGTACAGCTCGTGGACTATACTTTCTCTAACCAAGCTGTATATTTCTCTCCGGAAGGACATCTTTGTATTTGGCGAGGCGGAAGGCTGTCGCCCAGTGACTGAACTCTTCAAGGACGACGGGTCGGCGCTGTCCCAGGACGTCAACATCAACCCCAAGGAAGACATAATGGTTCTACCCTTCTCCAGTGGCACCATGGGGCTGCCAAAGGGTGTCATGCTGACCCACTATAACTGTATCTCAAACCTTAGACAGAGCAGGTGCGTGAAGCCTTGACACATAGAATAAGCAACACGTCTTTAGTCTTTAGTAATTTCTGGGATTTTGTATCAATTTAGATATTATTTTGGGTTGATTTGGGTTGCTCCCTCCCTCGAGATTGCGAAATGTGGTTTTTTAATAACAATGTTTATGCAGTGTGTAGGATCCATGACAATGAGAACACTATATACATGTAGTTAAATATTTGGGAGACCTCAATTGGCATTCTTTAAGACATTCTAGCTATCACGGCTGGTTGATCTATATAACGAACAAACGACTTCCTATCTGATACTACTTACGCTTGATTTGTCCACCCAAATGTTATTTACGGATGCACAATCCCCAACCCTCGATAGTTCACAAATTTCATATTGTATATGAATTAAGGTTATGGACCATTAATTATTTTGTCTTTGATACGTATTATGTATGTCAAATAAATGTATGTTTCAGTTGTAGCTAAGCACTAGTCCAAAATAATCATAAATATCTGTGATATAATACCTTTGAACATGATGTTAGAATATAGCCAACTTAATAGCTTAAGCATGGGTTATATTTGGTGGATCGTTCATTGTATATTACGTTATGTTTTGACATCATTGCCATTTCAGGAGGCTGTTGAAGGTCGAGAAGGGCATAGATTGCTTAATAGGTATGCTCCCGTTTTACCACATCTACGGTATGCTGCCGATTCAGTTCGGAGCGCTACAAGATGGCGCCACCATGTATACCGTACCCAAGTTTACCCCGGACATGTTTCTGGACTGCCTCGACAAGCATAAGGTTTGTACACCATTTTATATGTATACAGTCAGACCCCGTTATGATGGCTTCTCCGCTTACCAGTCAACCTTTAACCAATAGTATTTCATACTATATTCTTTAACTGATTAAAGATTGATTTGATTATCCGGTTGTTTCGCTTACCGGTCAGATTTGAGCAAAAACGGAAGTGTCCGGTATATAACGGTCTGACTGTACATTGGCATTTGTTTACCAAACTGTACTGAGGGAAAGTTGAATGTTTGTGTAGATTATGCAGGATAATAGCTAATTATTTCTACTTCTAAATGTAGTAATATCTGCAGTTCTAAGAGAAATAGAATAATTCGCAACCATCCACAATAAACAAACTCCATACGCTACAGAGGAGTATGCTGAAGTAGACAGTGGACACTTTCTTTTAGAGGATGGTTGAGAGTAGTACACTGTAGAACTACTAGTACAAGGACATTACGTTGTTCTTATGTCAAGTGTGTTTCCAGATAACCACCCTGTAGTGTAGGCACATGACATACTAGTATAAGTTTGTCAGTATGCTCCACGTTGTCGTGTGTCTGATGTTTCCAGATAGTAACACTTAACTGTAGACACATTAGTCATACCTTGTCATTCAGTTCCACCTGTTCTTCTCTTCCCAGATAACCATCCTCCATGTGGTGCCTCCTGTCATTCTGTTCATGGCCAAGCACCCGATGGTGGCCAAGTACGACCTCTCTAATCTCAGACACGCCGTTTCCGGAGCGGCGCCTCTCGGCGAGAGCCTCACTATGGAGTTCCAGAACAGGTTCAAGATTCCTCTGTACCAGGGTATGTGACTTTAACCTGTATGCTGCGATATAGCTCAGTGGTCGGCATCATACTGGAGTGTTATTAGAAAGTTACTAAGGATGGATTTGGGGCCTTAAATACACCCTTTCTTCATCTTGTTGTTAATATATACCATTCTTTGTCTTCTTCTTTTTCTTCTTCTTCTTATTATTACTATCATTATTATTATTAATTAAATATACTACTACTACTACTACTACTACTACTACTACTACTAGTACTACTACTAACTAGTACTACTACTACTACTAATAATAATGCTAGTACTACTACTACTACTGCTACTACTACTACTACTAATAATAATATTGCTAGTACTACTACTACTGCTACTACTACTACTACTACTACTACTACTACTACTACTACTGTTACTACTATCACTACTATTATTACTATTACGACGTCGATGAATACTATTATTATTATACTACTATTGTTATTATTATTGTTATTAGATTCAGCTATCTGATGGATTGATCACAGTTTCTGATGTAATGGGCATCCTAGAAAGTGGTCACATCAGAACGAAGATTAACATGTTTTTCACGTGATTTTACGGTGATTAATTGTAGAATCAATACCGGCATATATTATTAACTTATATTATATCATGCATTTCATTATCGAAAGTAGACACCGAAATAGAAAGTAGACACTCGAATAGAAAGTAAATACTTTATTAGAAAGTAAATGTTCAAATGGAAAGTAAACACTGTACCATCATAGAAAGTAAATCCCAAAATGGAAGGTAGAATACGTTAAATTGTAAATAAATATAAATATTAATGTCTACCTGTCATATACTCAACATAAAGTTATCCTTTTCCTGACAGGATACGGACTCACTGAGATGTCCCCAGTCATCAATCTTGACACGAATCCCCATGTACCTGGAACTATCGGTTTGGTGCTGCCCAACACCAAGGTCAAGGTAGGTACCGTTACCTCCACCCGGCATTGCTGGGACCATGTTTACAACAGGGGGAAACGACTGATCTATAAAGATAACATTGCGAAGATGTCTGTGGAAGTTGGGCATAGCAGTAATCCATTCCACAGAACTATCGCAGCACAACTAAGCTCGTATAGTGAGCTGCAATAGTAATGACAGTATTACTATCTTCGGTCTTCCTTTTCGTTAAAATAATACGGAGAATGATCTAAAGGTACCACAGATGGTTAACCAATGGTTATCTATCTGACACTACTTACGTTTGATTTTTGACCCAAAAGTTGTTATTGACTGATATACTTATTCCCCAACACTCGATAGATTAAAACTCTTCACTGTGCTCGTGACTGAATTTGGAGTTTAACGGGTTTGCAAAGGATTTTAATTGTCCCTGTGGTGTCAGCATATGCAGAAGGCGTGTTCACGATACAAAAGCGAGGACGTATAGAGGCTAGTTGTATTTTGCATTTATAACTCATATTTGGTCAATCAAAATCTGTGATGGTATGTGTTTAATGTTGAATGTTTGTACAATCTTGACTTTTTGGTGCGTGTGTTCTACAGATGCAATGTCCTGAGACGGGGAAGACTCTCCCATTGGGCGAGTTGGGCGAGTACTGTGTCAAGGGGCCGCAGATGATGAAGGGCTACCTGAACGACCCCGACTCCACCGCGGACATGATCGACAAGGACGGCTGGCTCCACACGGGCGACCTGGGATTTCTCAGGGAAGATGGCCGCGTTGTTATTGAGGATAGGCTCAAAGAACTCATTAAATACAAAGGATTCCAGGTAATACATAATTCCAGGTATGACGAGTCTGGGTCATGGTGCCATGAACAATACGTTCTATTCTCTGTTGCGCATGTACTTCTATTGAAAGTAAAGACGTTTACCTGGCGAATAAGAGATTACTATGAATATTTATTTAAATAAGCGTTGAAAATTTGATCAGACCTCAATGCCATAGTCAACAAACAAATAGACATTTGGGATTCATGTATACATATACTCGTGATATCTATGACAGTAAATATTTATTAAATTTCCTCTTTGTATTGGTGCATTCAACTGCTCTCGTATTTCATGAATATGGTATTATATGTACACTTGCATGATACCCGCAAGTGCATTTAAAACATAATTTGAGATCGTGATGTACATAACCAATGATAACTGGAGTGTATGCTTACATTGAGTTGTGTAAATGGGAATATGTGTCACTGTCTGACGTTGTCATTAACGTTGCAGGTACCCCCCGCTGAGCTGGAGGCGTTCCTCCTTACCCACCCGGGAATACAGGACGCGGGGGTGATCGGGGTACCCGAAGAGGGGGTAGGGGAACTCCCACGGGCGTACGTTGTCAAGAAACCAGACGCTAGTATCAGCCAAGAAGACATATGCAAGTTTGTGGAAGGTAGTAACCATTGGCATCCACTCTAAAATAACCTTATAAGTTCTTAAACATATTTATTTTAAAAAAAAGAACTGAAACCGGATTGGCAAACAAGCAATCTGCTTATTTTAATGCCGCTCCGTTCATTACAAATACATAAATATACATACATAAATAAATGCAATATTGGTGCCGAGGTGATGGGTGAGACATTGTGAGTACTAATTTGCAATTTAAAGTTACACCGTTTCGTACAGGCGAGTCTTGGAGTTCACAGGTTTACTGTAACATTACGTGTGTTGTATGTATATTTTTGTAGTATACTGACAAGCATGTTGCATCAATTATATACTTTTATGATAAGGAAATGTAGTAATTGTGGATACATTGTGCAATATGCATGCAGTGTTCCAGGTTTAAGATAAATCCTATATTCTCGTATCCATTACTAGATCGTATGTGGTCACGATCGCTATAGAGAGTTACGTACTAGAGAGTTACGTACTAGAGAGTTGCGGACTCATAGTGGATACCAGACTGTCATGAAAGTGCATCCTAGATTGCTACGAATTTCTTAGTAGTGAAATATTCCAGCTGTGACGTAAAACACTAATTCACCCACTCTCTAGATCCAACTGATAGAATGCTTTGTGTTTCAGACAACATGGCGGGATACAAGAACCTTAGAGGAGGAGTCATTTTCATTGATGAGATTCCAAAATCGCCCAGCGGGAAGATTCTACGACGAGTTCTACGGGACACTGTGTAGCTAAATAGTATGACAAAAGATTAGATAATAGACGTGATCATGCGGCAATGTTACACGCACATACAGCATCCTCGAGACAGGGGTCAGTTACTGCTCCTATCTAAGCCTACGTTACGTCTCTCAGTAGCGTATGTTTAAGAAAGCATTGGACCTGTGTTTAGAGGTTGATTTATTAGAAGCGTTTGCGGAATGCAGCTACCCTGACAAAATAATGGCATAGGTGACAGAACGATAAATGGTATTGCGACCTTTTACAACTTCCCTGATAAATTATTATTTAAAAAAAAGACGACACGTATATGCACAACAAAACAAGACACTGTTTGTATTGTAATGAAGTGTGTTTATGTGTGGACAATGTTATTACTAAGCTGAGCGTTCTCACAGGCAGATTGACGTACACATGTAGACAGACACAGTCAGTGGTCTATACAGGCTCCATACATGCACTGTCCAATGTTATTTAATTGTTACAGTCGACTTTGTGAAGTAGAAATTGTCAGTGTGCACATACATCTGTCGGCCACTGTTACTAGATGTGACATTTTGCTCAACTTTGTGTAAACCCCCGCCGTTCTGAGTTTTTTTATTTATTTTTTCGACAAATCGGGGCCAGAATCTTTTATTATAACAACGATAAAGCAATGGTGACTATTGATGGAAAACGTATGAATAGTTATTTGATTTTCTTTCTTTATTCAGCATTACGATAGTTTTACCATGGCTAATGTGTGAAGTTTTATTCTGAAGTTACTCAAATTCGCTATCCCGGTGAAAGACCTGAGGTCTTTTTTAAACGATTGAAAATTACAATTCGTGTCTAAATATCGTAAAGATTATTTGACTAATTGGTCAACGAATTTTGATGATGTTTTTAAACACAAGTTAATCCTTAAGGTAATCTTAAGACAATCAGATTGATCAAACACAGCTGTATTACCGACACGCATATTGGCCACAATTTAGCTATTCTGTATTCAGAGATATTTGTATAAATCTGTACATTGTAAATATTTTAACAGTCATTCTCACTTGGCATCATGTTTTATTCACATCTCTAGTAATGGACGTTTGTAAATATACATATACCATATGTACAAAAAGTACATATTTGATCGTGTTCATCGAAACTGTCATCCTTAGATACAGACTCAGCGACTGCTCTTATTACGCTCTTGAAAGCGGCGTATGTAGAGGGACACTGAACCTGTTGTTTAGAAGATGAGAAACCGTCACCAAGTGTCTTTGTTTTTGCCCCAGGAATGCACAATATATTGTTATGTCTTCCAGTTACAGATTGGGGTTAAACACCATGGTAACGTCACTATGGTAACATCACCATGGTATTGTTAGTTAAGACAGTATAGGCTATGTTTAGGGTTAATCACCTTTCTTAATTGTTATGGCTTTCGTGGTGTTGTACTTTCTATCTGTTATAGTTATGTCCTTTTATGTACATCGACATTATATAGATATATTATAATCTGTGTAATGGAAAATATGTTATAATTTATGATGGTTATGAACTTTTAGTAAGATAACATATCTTTTTGTGCATAGGGTCTACTGACGAGAGAATGTATGCACTATTGCCAGATATAGATACTAGTAGTAAAACAGTCAAATTACCGGTATAGCTGGCCCCGTGTTGCATGTACAGAGGATTTATGTTCTATAGGCCTAAACAGGCAGAGGTGGGAATGACGCCGTAGGGACCCCCCTAGGTCGAGATACTCTACCTCCATAGTACAGCTGATCGCCGTTTGACGGTCAGAGTTTCTCGGCCTAGGATCAGCCTTGCAACGTTTTTGTGTAATGCCATAGATGCAACGTAATAGAGCAACGCCATGGATCAACCTTACATTGTCATAGAGCAACGCCATGTAGCATTGCAACATCATAGAACAACGCCATGGAACAGGTTGTCGTTTCTCGAAGCTCTTATCCCATACTTTGAACTTATTTATATATTTTCATTTTATGATCGGACAAAGCTAATAGTTAATAACTAATATATAACTAATATTGCAGCAGGATGAGATATAACATGCTCTGGTCTCGGACTGTGGGATCGATTCTACAATGCCGAGATCTATTACAATATCTCTTCTACTACATTGATACGCCACATCTGAGACTTATTTTAGATGAAAATCCCAGCACAGTTCTTTATAAGCTGAACGTGAAACGATTTCATTCCATGTTTGTAACATATGCACTTTTATCAGTTAGCTATTGGAAAATGTAATTGCAATTAAAATGTAATCTTTGTTTACGCTGTTATTTCGGACCAAGATCTAAAGACAAACAATTGAAGGCATTTGTACCTCGAATATTCCGTTACTTCAAAGACAAAGCAGACCAGTCTAAATTAAATTTGAAACCATTTTCTTCCGTGATTATTTCATATGCGCACCGAGCACTGCCTATGTTATGCGTAACGAGAAGCTATTGCCAAACAAATAGAACGTTATTAAATAGCTTGTACTGGTTCTAGTGCTTCATTGACTGGTAACAGTCTATAATAATGCTTGTTTCAGATATTGGCCATCCAGACCGTAGCATAGCAGTAAAGAGGGAACTAACAGCTTTGGATCAGATGCTATGTGATTGGCTAAAAACAGAGTTCAGAAAATGTCATTGGGATAAAGTTAACATACGGGTCTTTATAAAATGATGATGTTGAAGAGATGAAAACAATATCTCATTTTAATATTATTGCAGTTCGACTTATTTGGTAAAAGCTGGAGTAATTAATGACAAGTCAAATACAATCTTACGTTCATTGGCAGCCAGCACACCAGGAACGTTCCTGACAACGCCAGAAGAAGCTTGGTCATTTCGAACTCGTCAGTGCTGTCAGTGTACCTCCAGTTTGGGTTCACTCGCCTTCTCATCTTGTTCAAAATAGTCACAGCTATCGTATTGCACTAGATGTTAGCCGCGACCATGATGAGACCGATACCTATGTAGGTCACCGTAAACGTGGCTTCTTTCGTTGTCTTTGCAGGTATATCTAGAAACGTCCCGCAGTTCAATGTCGTAACGTTCCCTTCAATCTTACTCTTTACGACATCACCCAGACCGAATTGAGGGAACAGGCAGACGACAGTTATCAAGAAGACTACGACCACGAACGGTCCCCACATCTTCAAACCGAACATATTTATTTGGTACCAGTACGGAGCCCGGAGCGCCAGAACGCGTTCCATCGCCATGCACGTGGCAATCATCCCGGAAAGCATTGGGAGATATACAACCAGGAACGACACGCATGCGCAGACTGACATTGGGACGTTGTCCAGAGCTTTGGCGAGTTGGAAGAAGAATACGCCGATGCAGCCGAAAATGTCTGTGAGACATAGCGCCGCCAGGAGTTGCTTCATCACCGTCTTCCGGCTCATTAGATCAGGAATGACGCAATACACAGTCAGAGAATTGGCTATCAAGCCTGGTCCAGTCATTACAATGAATGTCACGAAAACTGAATAAAATCGTTTCAAGTTCAGCTTATAGGGGTCCGTGTTGTTAAAAAACGTTATGTTGGTAACTGTGGACATTGTTCTTTCTGACCGATGTCTTCGGAATCAAACAGCTGTTTTATTGGTAGGCCTACATGTATGATGTCATAATTATTATACGTGTTTAATCCGACGTCGTTAGAGGCATGCCATGAAACACGTATATACTGTCGCTTCGAGTGGTGCTACGTACCTGAAAGAAACATGTAATGAATAAAATCAGATAAAATAGCAAAATCTCAAACGCTAAATCAATCGCTCGTCCTTTGCATATATAGTAATGTAAAAAATATCTAAGAAATAAACGAACAAAGGAACAGTGATGAGAACAAAAGGCTGGCAACACGCACCAGTGTTCCGTTTCTTTTTTCTTTTTGTACCGGAGTTTTCTATCTAGTATTTAACTAATATCACGACTTGTCAGTTTGGGGCAGGAAGAAACCCGCAACTTCCGTAAC
>JAULBP010099396.1:0-11076 GCA_032355345.1 Lepetodrilus pustulosus
TAGCATGGAATTCCCCCCAGTGTGGATCGACGAAGGGGATTTTGGCGATATAGAATTGATGATGACTATCACAAATGGATGTAGTTTACATTTATTACTCAAATATAGTGCTACGTGCTCATAAAAATCTGATTGTATGCCTTTAATATTAATACTTTGATATGATATTATATACATATTTCAATTAACAATAGTCAAAGTAAAGGGAAAACATGTTGAAAATATAATCACTAATTTACATGAAAATATCATATTGTCTTCCCGGTATTTTATCGAGATATTTACATGATCAATACTAATCTGTATGTTTTCGGTGTTACATGTATCTATAAATATAGCATACTCTCTAATCGTATCTGGCTAGCTTATTGAATTGTGCTTGAAACTGCTATAATTTTAGAGTTCGCAACCCGAAAAATATTTATGTGATGGGTCTTGCCATTCAAGATAGTACTATATTTTCAGGAAAGAGATATGACATTTTGAATTCTTAATCTTCAACATCTTACCTAATAGAAAAAGTAATACAGTCCATTATTTCAATAAATTCATTTTTGGTCCCCTACGACAGCACTTGGTCAACCTCATTGTGTTTCACATGATTAACTATTAACAGACGTTCTTGGAAAACATGTGAACAGCATTTAGTAATATATTTCAATAAAGTCCATTTATGTAGATGATCACACAAAACACCATGATGTGGACAACGAAGTGTGAAACAATGATAGGTGTGTCTAGACAAAATGCATGCAGATATGGAAAAGAAAGACAAAATGTACCACGATTAATATTTTGTAGTTGCCCGACCAAAAACTGTTCAATCTACAGCAAGGCTGGTAAACATTTGTATACTCCTCATGGAGTTTAGAAGGAACATCGATTCCACACCGAGATCCATTGATCAACAGTAATAATAAAGTGCTCTGTGTATGCCTTAATGGGTATAATAAGTATCCATTATTATTATTACCTATTAACTTGTAGATTATTTAATAAATTTTGTTTTTGATAATATTGAAAATTAATCTTTCTCGAATTGTTTGTACTACAGAGAGGCCTGAAGACTGCAAAAATAACATTTTTGACTCACTTATAGATCTACTCTAGAAATGTTCTTTTGTGACCTGAAATTCGTTTTATCTTCTATTTGACCTGTTAGATATTGCACTGGAAAACACACACATACACACAGACCTACACGTGCTGCATGATACAACTCAGGATTCTGGTAGAGAATTTATCTCCCTGTCATAAGTGTCTCAACACACCAGGGGAGGGGTGAGCTGGAATGGCAGAGACAACAGATACGGAATGCACTTACAGAAAAAAAGAAGAAAAGGGGAGAAAAAAATGCAAAGGACGCAGCATGACAAAAGACAAATGCATCAATGGTCTACCATGACTTGCAATAAATATGATACACGATGATCACAAAACGAGGAAAAGACAAATCCAGACAAAAAGCACAATTTTTCTTACTTTGTACGCATCCAATCATCTTTGCCCGACGACCGAGACCAATTGTGGCGTAGGAATCCGTTCTGCGATGGGGCGGTACGAATATAGTCCTTTTTTTCATGCAACACGAGCATTTTCCGCTCCTGTTGAGCAGAACAGGGACCAGTCAGTTTGCTCATCTTGATATCTTGTTTCCTTGGGGTTTTATTAATTTCAATTTGTTCACATCTATTACTCTAAGGTATACTGGTAGACCACTGATGCATATGAATTAATCAATGTTACCACCCTTGCAGCATAGAGCCAGACAGAGAATTTATTTTTTACAAAAAGAATAAAGGTATTATCGGAAAAATAAATTCCGGTGAAATATCTTCTGTATGTATATGTCAATATTCCTATGGTATGCAGATTGAACAAACTGGATTTTTTTTTCTCCCTAAATCTAAAATTTAAATCATAAACGTCTGGGGCCCGATCAACGAAAGATATATTTTCTTTACAATCAATTGTAAACAAGTTGAGAATGGTTGTCACCATGATAGGTTTACAATCGATCATAGCTCTGTGAATTGGGGCCCCTCAATTAACATGAGGAAATATGATTCCTGAATTATTCAGATCAAATTGTAGGTCCAGTTAGGTGATTGTATTACAATTAAACACTAACAGCATTGATTGGTCAAGATATAAATACTCATTGCTCAAGATTCAATAAAACATCATTTTCTGTATTATCATTACTACCATAATAGATCAAAACCAACGTTATGAATAGTTCAAGATCTCTCACTTTTAAATGGTGAATAACATTGAAATATTGTCAATAAATATACCAATAGACTATTTCTCAATTAAAACTGAAATCCACATCCATACAAATTTAGTGTTCTTGCTCCCTGAAATATGAGTGTGTACCATCCCAATAAATGTGATACTGATGACTATTCCAGACCCCACCTCCCACACAGCCTAGACCCCACCTTCCACACAGCCTAACAAATCTGTCCTACCCTTTCCTGTATAAAGATCATCCCTCCTATACTCCCTGTATCCATCATGTACACCTTGTAACCATGTACCCTGCACTCACACCCAACCACCCACCCCCACACACACCTACTTCACTTCCTTGCCCTGATATTTGACAAGTCACCTGTGAAATTTGAATTCTAGCAAGCAAGCCAGTTAGTATTACTGTATCCAACCAATCCAAAACCACCCATTTCCATCTCAATATATAACAACCATGCAGCCCTTTCTATCTCAATATATAACAACCAGCCTTTTCTATCTCAGTAAATAACAACCACCCCTTTCTATCTCAGTATATAACAACCCTCCTTTCAACACATGAGCACCTGTCTGTCTTTCTTAAAGCTAATAAATTCTTTTACATAATAAAAATCCCACCCCAATCCTCCCCTTTATCTAAAGAAAAAGAAGAATCAACATAAAGGCCTATTAAAGCTTTGACATAGTACTTGTAAAGTGTTCTGGTTCAAGTTTCAAATTGGGTGACCAAAAGTGCAGTATCCAAGTTCTAGTGTAAAGTGGGAAAATGTCTGTACATGGCAATAATATTGCTACACTGTGAATATCTGCAGCCAGTCTAGCTAGGGGGAGGTAACTCTCATTTACAGTTATAAGGTATTGATTTTCTTAACAAGCTCATTCAAAACAGAAGCTTGTTGCTGCTTGGCTAACATTGGCATTCAGAGAGAGGCTAGAGAAATGACAGATAGTTTGAAGGAACTCAAAATATTTAAAGGCATTCAAGAGTAAAGATTGGACAGCCATAAACAAAAACAAAACCATGTTCAACATAATTGTTTTAATTATTATTAACAAAAACATATAACAAAAGAAATATTAGTGACAACAAAAAAAAATAAACATTCTCTTAAACTTGTTCGTAATCCTGTAAACAAAACATGCCTTAACTGTGCTACCATACTTTCACAACGACAAATAGCACATTAGAGATGATTTGTTACAACTATAATACCTCAATCACAATGTATTTTGCCTTTCTATGGTTGCAGTTGAACTTCTCACACACATGACTAGATAAGACACTCCCTGAATCATGCATTCATAAATAAACTTTGCCGTAAGTCGCTTATCACTGCCACACAAAATCTGCTAAAAACACATGCACACAAACAACGATATCGTCTAAAATTAATAGAAACAATTTACATTGATTTACAGACAAAAATCATAAAAAGAATACAAAATAGACATAGATATCTTTACATAATCAAACACAAAACAAACAAGCATTGCCATGCAAAATGAAAACACGCGACATAATCACAGGGATAAATTGACATGCAGCGGGATGACATTTAAAACATAAATGTACAACATGATCACAGAAGAATATAGACAACAAACACCTAGCATCCTAGCTTGCCGAGTTTTGGACAATAATGGATGTTTTGTGTGTTTCTACAATACGAAGGAATGTTGTTAACTTATCCCAGTATAGATTTAACATAGTAATAATAAGTTTCCGCTATCGTCATGAGAACCCCACCCCTCGAGAAAATGTCCTCTTTTGTTTATGACCTGGGTGTAAAATAAGGAGGATATTGGTTACTTCCCCTTAGTTCAGAAAACTCTGACGGTTGTGTATGTGTGTGCATATTGGATACAAAATGTATGGCTGGCATGTCAGTAAGTCAGTCTACCTCGATTATTTTATTCGGGAAAGGTTTGACCATCTTTAGACTCGTGTTCTGCTGCAAATATATCCTGCATATGCCCTAAACAATTCCCCAAAGAAGCAAATTCCTTCACATACTCCTATGCGACTACAACTGGCTTCTGGCCAATGAAAACCTAGCTGGCATGCAGCATGACCGTCGTGTGAACGACCAAACATCGGCGCTGTGACGAGAGGATGTTGGGACCCTGTAGGTTTATTGATTTTTTGGTCTGGCACTCGATGCTGGGAGGGGCATGCATGGGTGTGGTGGTTGGCAGCTCAACCAGGGTTAACAGTTAGATGCATGCTCTTTCAAGTCATGAGTTTTGTCGCGACGGCGACTTTTGGGTTCCACTTTCGGATATACATAGTAAAGCTTCTACTACCTCTGCTTCTGACTCTGCCTGTCTTTCCTGGTCATGGCGATACTGCCGCTGCCTTTCTTCAAACTCGTGTAGCCGCTGATTGTATTGGTCTATTTGTTCTCTTAATATTGCGTCTTCAACCTGGAGGGGGAGAGAGAAAAAGAAAACTTCATCACCTGCTGTAAACATGTGCGAACAATACCATCATCCAGTACACAAGACTTATGATTATTAATCACATTAACAGTTTGTTTCCATGTCTGTCGAGGAGTTTATCTGCTGATTGGGTTCGAGGGCAGATGTTAGCCTGGTCACACTCCTGGCGCAGAAGGTCAACTACATTACGATTGCGTCAACACACTCGATCCCGGAATCAGCGTCAGATCGCAGGCGCCAGGCGTGCCCAAAGTTCTGCACTCTCTTGGAAATGAGTACGCTATCACCTGCACGATTGTATGTAATTATACAAAATCTGGAATGGGCGAATTATGAGCGAAATGTTGGTTGTGTGATTAAGAGAGGTTAGGACAGCTGAAACAGAAGGGTAGTCTCCCCACAAAGACTGGTTCAGAAGGGGGGCCAGGAAGAATGGGCCGAAAAAAATGAGAAAAAATATTATCAGCTGCCTTGCTTAGAGAGCGAACAAAGCCAGTTTTAATTGGTTCAAGTGGTATAATGAGTGTGCAGGCCCCAAAGCTTGGCTGCATATGGTTACTGGGGGAACATTTGCCCAAGCAGATTATAAGGACTCTACCCATAAAGGTGGGGAAACTTGTGGACAGCTGAGCTGCACCAAGCTTCCACACTCGGCTATTGATTTTTTTCTTTGTCTTTTTGTTCCCATTGTCTGGGAAAAGTTTAATTTTCTTGTTTTGGCAGCCTCAAGTTATGAATTTTATGAGCAGCGTTTGAGAGGAGGGCCATCTGACTAACATGGGGTGGGAAGCATGTGCAAGTCTCGACGTTCGCCAAGAAGGCATCTGCAAGTCTTGCACTTTTTCCTCACTCTCTCCTGGTTTGGTCTTTGTCTCCATTGTCTTTGACAGTTAGCAGCCTAGGGGTGGCAGATGGGCAAGGAGTGAGGGTCAGAATGCACCAGTAATTGAGGAGGGGAGGGGAGGGGGGACCTGCACCTCTACCCAGTCCCTCTATTCTGGGCCTGTACCTAGCCCGAGATGTCCCCAAGTCCCTGGCACTGGGAGAGACCTACTGACTAACATATGGCTTAATTAAGATGTAAGGAAGAGTGTGAGGGGGGTTGCGTGGTGGCTGGTGGAGTGTCTCCTCCTGGCAACCTGTCCACCCAAAACACCCCCAGCCCCCCTGTCCCATCTGTTTTGGCCCCTTCTGAAGCACCCTGCCTTGCAATCTCAATGCAGCCTGGCCAGTTAGATCACTCATAAAGAAGGGCTTTCTAGTACCCTTCCACCACCCTCAATATTGTCATTGCTAATTGTGGCTTGAGATTGGCACCATCGGCTCACATGTTGAACCCAATAAACCAACTAACCTCCCTGATGTTCAACATCACACCCTTTTGAGGGAAAATTTGATAAGTTTGAAAACTCGCGTTTCATCGCATTTGCTGGGTAATTTGTGGCCAAATGAATTATACATGCTCCCAGTCACATGTCACAGACATGTACATGCCCGGGGCCAGATATGAGTGCTATGAAATTACAGTTTGTCTGCCGGCGACACACCATTTATCTATTGTAGGATTACTGGAACCAGAGTACAAATTAGCCAAGATTTTGTTTTCTTTAGGGGAAAAAAATCAACTACTTTCACATGCAAAATTAATTCTGGTATAACTTATGAAGATGCATAATGTCTGCTGAAAGACAGGTCTTTGTGCAGTTTCCAGTTTAACAGGCCATATGTCAGGGCTTTTTTATATGGTGATAGCTGGCAATGCCACAATTCAAAAGGCAGACTTTCTGAGACACCCTCTTTTAACTCCATTATCTGAGAATTTCTTTTCATAAGATTAAACTGAAAACCTTGAGCCAAGATATAGTTTAATATGCAGTTTTTGTTGTACCATGTATTCAATTACTGCTCATGTTTTGATTTGTACTTACATCATGTTAAAGTCCCTACAGAAGTATACTATCAACGAATCCACAGATCTTGTAGAGAAAAATAGGGAACCATATGTTGAGTAATTACTTTTTGAGATACATATATCGGCACAATAAGACCTCCAACTTCATCATGGTTTACGCAATCGATCAAAAGTCACGTTCAAAGATGATGACATCATCTGAAAACAATTCTTGATTAAAAAAATAAAAAATTAAAGATTAAAAAAGTACTAATAAATAAAAGTTTCAGACATCCCAGAATTAATTCCAACATAAACAATGCACTAATAACCCTTCTCGACTTAATCTTCTCCATGCTATAGACAACTGAAGATGCCCTATAGAACTGAGAGATAGATACAGGTCTGCAACTAAGCTAATTTTGGTGTTGGGTGGGTCTTGGTTATTGTTTTTTTTTTGTGTAGGTTGTTGGGGTATTATATTAGTGTGTGTGTGTGTGTTGTACATGGGTACGCACCTCTGCCCTATCTTCATCAAACTCTAAGGAACCAATGCCATCTAGTCGATGAAGGTCCATCCACCCTTGCCACACAACGCACACGCCATTCATGATGAACTGGGACTTCAGGTGAACCTGCAAACCACATGTTGCAACAACATTAAAACACAATAACATGTACATATTTGTAACACAATATTCATCCAAACACCTCATTACCTTAAAAAGATACAATGACTTTTACATGTCTACGACAACAGAAAATACATTAGTCAATAAAAAATTAAAGGTACATGACTGACTTATTCACTACACATGTCCGACATGTAATTTTCTTGGTGAATTAAAGCTGTATAGATTTGGCAAGTTTTGTCTCCAAGAGCGGCAAGATGTGATATATGCAGCATGATGCATGTCGCGGGATCATAAACTGCTGGTTCCTAACACCGCCCGTAATCTGAAACCTTTATCTTCGGCCCCGCCTTTACAAACTATTTTATCATAATCATGCACAATTAGGCAGAAAACAAAATTAATCCTTTCATCAATTCGGTGAAAATTAGAAACAAGCTATGCACAATTACATAACAGTCAGACGCAAGTCTTGTCCTTCGAAATACTTAATTGCATGGCACCTCTCGTGACAAGGACGTAATTAAGTCAATTGAAAGCAGAATGCCGAAGAATATTAGATCGGACGATGCGTCACGTGGTAATGTTCGCGTCTATAGATGTGTCCGATATCGCTGCATAGCACCTCCAACTTAACAAACCCAGCACCAGGGGAGGGGATGTGGCTAGCACTACACCGCCGTGCCAACATGTCTTTAGAAAACCTCAAGCTGGTCCATCTGGGACGATCTCAGAATTTTTTTGAATTTTTTTTTTGGGGTTAAAACCACAATTTTTAATCATCGTTCCCCCATCGCCTCTGTATAGGCCGATAATGGACTTGCGGGGACCGACATGGCACCGCGATTGCAGAATGTGGTGAGGGAGGTCTGCCAACTTACAGCCTTTAAAGGCGCCACAGATTCATCGACAAATCCTCCCCATTATTGCTAGTAACCACAAACATTGTCGGCCATTATGGGCTCCCCCATCCAGAGATTGAATATGGAAATTTAGGGTTTATTTGGGAGACTGAGCAAATCTGGCTTTTCTGCACCAAGTAGTTTTGCTTTGTCTTTTGTGAAAGTAAAATGAGGGACAACTTTAATTTTTGTTAAAGACTATTAGGTTCAAGACATCAAATATCTGCAGAAATAGTGCCAGTATAATGAATACAGTGGTTAATACTAACATTTTGGAGCACTAGTCCTGATAATGATAAAAGCCTAATGAATCCTAAATTTCTACTAGTCCTTAGGATACCTTTAGCATTGGGCATTTTGACTTTGGCTACAGGACTAGTGTTAGTATTAACCCCTGAGTTTTATTGTACTTGTGATATAAAAAAAAATTAAAGTCTTTCCGAGGAACTCGGGAGTTGTGCGTACAGTATAACAATGTTAACCTCTTCCTGAGGAAACTATCGCAATCAATTGCGTGTCTATATTACCATTGACAATCTAAAAATATATATAGGTAGATATATACAATATGGAAGGCTAGAGGCACTCCGTGAATTGTCTTTCTATGAAAGCTGCAGTTTATTGCAGGAAGTATGTCTTGTTAAGCTGAACTCGAGGTTATGTAATGTTTCTTGAGGGCAGTTTTTGTTCTCAAATTTAGCATCGGAATTCGACTGCAAATCCCTGTGTTGAGCCTGAAGTCATATCTAAGAAGATTTCATACCCTTGAGGCCTGGCCCCCAAGATTAGGAAATTTTCTGAGTATGATTTCATGCTCAAGCTCAGATTTTATACGAGGATTTGTGAACAAGGATTTGAGTTGAACATGAAAGCGTACTTAGCAAAGTTTGGTGATCTCGGCGTCTGGTGTATGCAGTTCTGTTCTCAATGCTTTGTTAGACTGCTGGTATGTATTTTCACATTTGGCCTTATTATAGTCTAGTGCTCTGTTCCCACATCATTGATGGAGAAAAAAAACAGGTAAAGAAAAATGTGATTGTAAAACAATTTATTGTTTAAATTCCTGAAAATGGTCGACAATGAGGTGTATACAATCGTATCTATTCCTTAGGTTACGTAGGTTATTTTAGGAATTTAGAAAATAAAAAGTTACTTACACTGGTAATTTCCGATACCTGGGATTTTAAAAAAACAATTGTGGATATGCTATGTTGCTGCTATTGGTTAGATTATTAACATTATTATACCTTTAAGGAGTTGATAGATAGTTATCTAGCAAAATTATTCATTTTTCTTTTTAAAGATTTTCATAAATATTATTATGTTATGTGTTTGATTATGATCATGAAACATATCAGAATTCTCATCTTTACCAGAAAAGGTTACACCTCCCTAGCGGTGTACTGTTATATATAATTGAATATCTTCATTTGTTTGTTTTGGCCTAGGCAATGCTGAATAAGGTATGCATGTGCCTTTGTTACATGAAGTTTATATTCCAATTGTTTCCATATTGGGACATATAGTAGAAATGCATTTTTCTTTATTGTGGACTTGTTTGATTTGTCGTTATTCTTGCCAGGGTTAAGAGGGAATACACAAATGAATTAATGAATTCTATATTTTTCTAAAGAATTTGTAGACAGCTATTTATCAGCTATAAAAGATTTTATTTATTATTTCTCATGATTAGGAATTATTGATACATCTATAAGAAATATCCATGTACGTGTAATTGTGGTTACGGATAAATTTGTCTGATTGTGTCCAATAAAGTAATAATTCTATTTATAGACAACCCAAATATCCTGTCCAAAATGTATTACTCGTAAATCATCATGTTTTTATATCATGCAATCATATTTCATGAAGCATGTTGAACGTCCTATCAAGAATTGCACTTTGCCACTTAGGATCGATATCGTATATAAATAGAAATGTGTTCTTACGTCAATGCAAATGTGTCGCATCGTTTGTATTTACTTCATGATTGTACTAGTCTTGATCATAAACCATGTGTTTACAGAAAATTACGTTGAAGTAGATAGCATATTTGTACGAAAAGTCATTGCATAATGATAATGTCTCTCTTACTTTTTATATACTGTCCCAAATCGCCAGCATACAACAAGCGTTCACAGTGATTGTGTGAATGTTTGTGTTAAGCTCTGTTGTGACATGTGAAGATACTGTTATGATTTTGTTTCATTTAATGGTGTATGTTTTATGTACCCATATGAATAAATGATGAATTATATTGAAATATATTTTGTGGCAGTATTGGTATGAAGGTCCGTTATTGACATAGTTATTCAGTGATGTTTATCGAGGGACGAGAACTTAATACAATGGTTGTCAAAGAACAGCCGTCTCTCTTGCTGATCACTATGAGAACTATGATCACTATGATTACTATGATCATTATGAGAACTATATGAGAACTGAGAGAACTATGATCACTTTGATTACTATGATGACTATGAGAACTGTGAGAACTATGATATGAGAACTGTGAGAACTATGATCAAACTCCATGATCACTCTCATTGTGTGATAGAAGAACTTCATGGTATATGCCACAGAAACACTTATGAGCCAAAGTTTGACACGAGAAAAGTCAAATGAAAAAAACATGTCCTTGTCATATATTTTCAATTCAAAAGGCAATGATAGGTGTGATACTGTCATGCTTAATTTTCATGCAAGCAATGCCTGAACAGAGGCCTTTAGTAAGTGGCCAGGGTATTGTTTCTTGAAGCTCTCTTATCTATTACGAGACCATAAGCACTGTCGTAGCGATCTGTAATACATGGCGCTCGTGTGCTTACTAGAGCACTATGGCAGGACCGTAGCTAGCCATGGGGCAGGGGTGGCAGCTGCCCCTCTAGTCGTCTTATCCCAACTATGTTATTTCTCATAAATCACGATATCACTTTGTAATTTTCATTCAACTGCC
>JAULBP010099407.1:0-11074 GCA_032355345.1 Lepetodrilus pustulosus
AAACGAAGCATCAGACAAAATGTCTGATGTAAGGTATGTTGAATAGACTTCACAATTTGGACTGTGTAAATACCTAATTATGAAATATTTATGAAATATTTCATGACTATGATAGTGGGATGCAATTCCTGTATATCCTATTTGCATGTGGTAATAATCTTTGGATTATCTATACTAAAATACGATACATTGCTCAGGGCTCCAGATTAACATGTTGAGATACTTGCCCACAGGGCTAGTCAGAGTAACATTCAAAGGCACCAAGGGGCTATATGTTAAAAAATAGGTTGTCCAGGTCTAAGACTTGAACTCGGTACCTTTTTCGCTCCAAATTCCAATGTTCTACCACTGTAATACATCCCGCCCTATATAAAACAAAGTAACATTCCAATCGACATTACATCCACCAGAATTAAGTGGATACTCGTGCCGACTCGAACACGTTACCAAAGCGAGAGTGATTTAATGTTTGACTTCGCAGCAGGAATCTTTCACCCAAACTTGCACAACGACATAGACCGAAGTAAACTATCAGCTAGATCAGAGTTTAGGAAAGAGTTTTACAAGGTACATGCGACGTCAATACACATCAGACATTGCAGCAGATTCCAAGTCCAGATAATACACCACCAACTGATACACTGAAATTGGCGCTAGAAAAAGAATGCATTAAACACACGTGTGCATGGACAAAAGCAGTACAATGTGTCAAAATTAATATCTGATTTGCAAGCTGATTCACTATGATGTTCATTACCAGTATGTCATAGCATATAACAGCATAGGATACATCTGTGGCTGTATTGACCATCTTGTACAAGCCATTAACGCACTTCATCAATCAAGAACATATGCACATTCCATAACAAACATTAACTCTTCGATATTAATTTTATTTCATTTTAATCTTGTAATTGTCTTTGTGAACAAGTTGTCATCGCCACTCGTGTTTAGATTTGATTAGCTTGTAAAACATGTCCAAACAAATATAATAAATGAATAAATTAAGGATGTGACCTCTAAACTATGCAGAAGTCACCATTCTAAGTATCAATCATATTTTTTGTGTGTATATTCAAAAGCGATTAAATTTCGCGCAACTGAAAGAATGTCAGTCTCACAGACATAAACATGACAATGTTTGTCCAAGAAGCCAGCTAGGTGATGACATTGAAGCCACAACAACACAGCGAGAGTAATCTGAACCAAAACCTACCTGTATTCACTATGTTCTTTGTGCAAGTGATGACTGTCAAAACATGATCAGTAGACGTCTCGATCAGCTGTCATCTTGGCACGACCTGGCGACATAAAATCATGTCAATCACACAATGAAATCTGAGCCATCACGGGAATTTCACAGGTAAACTTTGCGAAATTATTTTTTGTAATGCGATCGGGAAATCAATCCCTGTCGAACAATTACAACAACAAAAGCTAACGAGTGGATGAACAAACAGTGAATTAGTCGCGACTATTGCGGAAAACTGTCCAGTTGCTCGGCCACTGACCAAACACATGATGGCGTACCAGTGTATTGTCCACCGTGTTTACCTGTAACGAGAATCTCTCCTCGGCCACTACAGCTTTGGGGTAAAGTTTCACAAATCACGTACACCACTCTATTACGCCTAGCTTCTGAATAAACATGTCCATAGTTAATCTTTTGCTTCACCGAGCTCTGTCCAGGCAGCAGTCATTGTTCCAATGCAATTGTCAATAGGACGAGATTTGTCAAATTGCTCCAATTTTGCTCTGAACGATACAAATTCTCCCACATTTCTATCCGATTTTCCACTCCAACTTCCCACTGATGCACTTTGCTTCCAAAAACGCTTGCTGTGGAAACCTTCATGGTTTGGTCTTGTTGTTGCAACAGTTCCTGAATGCCAGGCCACTCTACGTGCCAAGCACTCGGTGAACAAATACATTGTGTTTTCATTTCATTTATATGCAGTGTTAAAAAGAGAACTTGCAATCAACAGATGGGCTGTGCTGTCATGCAAAAGACAGACTCATTCAGATTTCATGATTTTCTACAGACTTTACATTGGCAATAGACTGAAGTGTTGCCAGTTGCAATTACAACAAAATCTGTAGATATAATACACCAAAAACACTGATATTATCATGAGCATTCTGGGAAATATTTAATCCATTTTCATTTATTCCAGACCTGGGTAAATTGAAAGGCAATGCCACTGACTAAATGTATAGTGCCCAAGAGTTCTTACGATTGGTTATTCACTAGTTACCTGAAGTGTTGCAGTGATCTTTCATGTGCTTATCAGGAGGATAACCTGCAGTAACCAAATGGTGTTAATACCTACCAACCATAGCTGTTGCATGTTAACCTGGGTATCCTTTCACAAAATTCTTATCTACTAAGAGACTGGTAGCTATCAGCAAAGAGAGCGCTACCATTCTCTTAGTGGATAAGAGAGCTTTGTGAAAGGACACCATGCTAAGTGTGTACATTGTAAGCAGAAATTGTGCAAATTGCCAGCAGTTGGAACTGTTTTACCATACTTGGCTCAACAGAATTCCAAATTTCATTTTATCATAGAAAATATGGGACTGGAACAAGACTTCTTTAAAACATACATTCACAGTTACAGTGGTGAAGAAACAATCATTCTATCAATGCTAGACACACAAAAAACATCATCCAATTTGATAGCAGTATCACCAGTTGACACTCTTGTATGAACCAAACACTGGTATTACACATCTTTGATTGCTGGCTGCGGTGTTCAATGATTTTATTTCAAAGGTCACACAATTACTGTTACACTCGGTTCCATTATTACCCACATTCCCTTGGTGGTGCATGGTTACCAAACTCATCATGTACCCTGGAAACCACAGCAGTAACCATGGCGATGAGCTGACCACGAGATGATCAATGTGGGAAACCATTTCCGTAATTGCAATCATTGAAGTTCACATTCCAAGAAACTTGGCAAGACCATGTTCTAATAATGTGAGTGGATGGGCATTTTGGATATATTGCATATAGATAGAACATCAATGGTCTCTTCGTTTTCATATTAACTGATTAGCTATGCTTTCTCACGATTCAAGTCTAGGTTCCAACTTTGAAATGAAAATTATTAGTAGCAATGGTGTTAACTTCAATGAATGTCTGATAAAGTTTGTAAAATTTAGTTTAAGAAACATTTGAGAACTGGTAAGTAATGTAGTTGCCAAGCCTGGCATGATATTTTCAACCAATACACCCCGTACTATTATTAATGGCCTATTCATCTTCTGATCTCAAAATGTCACCGATTTCACAAAAATGTTGCCTTATCCATCAAAGCAATCATCCACCCACCTTCATTCCGACCTTTAGATTTGATCGAAAGAAGTTTTATTTCTAGAAAATCCAAGGATAGTGTTCATTAAGCCTCTTGTGACATTGGTATACATACCTACATTGTCATTTGTCACTAAATAGATTAGGAATTGCCTTGATTTGAAGAATACCAATTACGATCAAGACGGAATAGTTGATGAAATTTCAGCTTAGAGTAACCCACGGTGCAATGGGACCAAATCCATCTGAAGATGTACCACATCAATTCTTCATTATGTTGCTAGTCATGAATATGTTGGGCAATTTGTATAAATTCAATGGATTCAGTTTTAATCTAACGATTTGTCTGCTTTTATAGTTCTCCGCATACTGTCTCATTACAATTCAATCTGGCAGTTAATTCCAACAGCAATTCTATACACAATTCAACAGTCATTTCCATATAGAAAGAAATCCTTCAAAATTCCAAGGTTTTTGTCAGGCAAGTTCGAATAATTGTATGAGATTTTGAAAATGTTATACGTTCTAGTCAGTACATGCATGTTTCACATACATTGTAATAATAATAACAATAATAACTATAAATAATAATAATAATAATAATAATAATAATAATAATAATGTAATTATGTGTGTATAATGAAGCACCTAATTCTCCATTAAAAGTCCTCTCATAGCTACATGAACCCAGTCAATGGATCATCGAGAAATTTGTTGCTAAAGTCTCAGTGGGAGTATTTCACCCCTGTGCGACAACTCAATGGCTTGGAGTGCACTCATTTCTCTCTCAATTCCCTGGACAGTATTCAATTCAAGCTGCCATTTCAGGTGCTAGAAGGTTAGGGTTAGGTTGGGGGTCATATGCCGATTCTCTTCCCACCATATGTCCAATTCCAATAAAATTGCTGTGCCACATGCATCCTTGATGTAACTTGAGAATTAAACATACCCTGCTGCACATAATTTCTCATCATAGCGTACATTCATTTGATATCTCTAACGTGATCAGAAAATTGCTTTAAGAACAGGAGATAATTATAAAAATCAAAAAGCAATTAATTTGGAAACCCTTTCTAAAAACAATGATTCGAGATGTCGATTTTCTGGGTGTTTTTTTTTCCTAAGAGACATGTTATACACAGGCAGGATGATGCTGCCAATAATGAGTGGAGCTGGGCAGATCGATGAGACATTGCATGACATGGGCAATCAATAACATGCTGCACTTTGATGACACGTGCAGTCTGAGTTACAGCTGTGGCCGAGTTCGTGATACATGCCTTGCCCAGCATCTCCGTTCTGATCGTCGTCTCTGTTCTGATATCCATCTGTTCTGTACATCATCTCTGTTCTGATTGTCATCTCCGTTCTGATCTAGTCATTTTCAGATGGCTCATGTACAGCTAGCTTCAGAAAGCAAAGGCCAGTTGATCCTTTCATCTGGCAGAAATAATGTAACAGCTCACGGTTACACCGCTTTCATGTATAAATCTGCTACCATGTATGATGTAGGCTGTCTGAGAAATTTGGTATTTTTTAGAATTTACTTTCACGTTCAAGTAAATACTAAGTTAACATGGTAAGCAATGCACTGGGTGTGCAATACTACTCGGCTAAGCCTGTACACTATACCAAGGGAAGGTCAATTATTAATTGTAGGATTCTTATGAGCTCATCTTTCCATCTGCAAATGGATGACCAGTCAATAACTACCATTGCCATCATTTGTTCAAAAGAAGTTCCAAGGAAGGAATACAAAGTGGCCATCAATAACCTGTCATATTAACAAATGGATCCATTATAGAAAACTATCTAGAGACAAAGCAAAACATTGAAGTTCTGAACCTCTCTCCATGCTAAATGTATTGGACACCAGATGGATGCAAATGGAAACTTTGACATTCAATTATTACAAAATATGAAGTTTCTACTAGAGGATACCTTTACCATTGTGTGAAATGGGTCAGGCTAATGGAATAGTGATAGTGATTCTGGTCGTAATGGCATGATGACATCACGTTGGCCGACTACAGGCAGACCAAGAACACAACATTAAGATGCCGAAATCCAGTGCCATCAAAAGACCATGGAGAGACTAACTGAGCTTTGCTTCTAATCCACCAGAAACCACAACACAGATGAACCATCAATAAATACACAATCCTTTTTAAACTACAAGAATGGAGTTTTCTGTAATAATCAATGAAAGCAATATTCCCCTCAAGAAGCGAAACATTCAACAACGTGTACAACTACAATTTGCATGCAAAACTATTGTAATATCAGCACCAATTTAAACAAAACTATTGTAATATCAGCACCAATTTAAACAAGAATGTGCAACTACAGCTCTGGTAGAAGATGCTGGAATCATATAACCAGTTCACATGTAAATGTTGTCCACAACAAAGAACTCTTGAATTTTGTGTTGCCTCATCCGATACGCTCACCATTGTACCCATAATTCAAATTAATGTCTACAATCCAAGACCAAAAAAAAAATGACCTGCAAGAAATATTTCCTCTCGCCCTGGAGACCAAATTGCAACTCTGGAGAATCTGAGACTTCACTGACTGTTCTCACTATAGCATACGTTCCTCCTGACTGTACGACCACTCGCTACGCTAAACGCACCAACCCACTGAACATCCTTCAGCCACAAAATCATCTACAAATTTGGACTGTTTACATTATTGCTTAGAAAACATGCTGTAAAATAATGTGCTATAGTGAAAGAATTCTTGATCACATGCTCTGAGAACGGCCTGCTCATCAATACTTCAGGCCCAATGTCAGGTACGAGTGCCTCTCAGGAACCAGACAATAGCGGGCCGTACAGACGATAAATTATTCACGCACATCCTCGGCCTGCCATCATCGACACCGTCACTTCTACGTTGGGAGGTGTCGCAGATAGAAAAACAAACTACAATAATTCTCAATAAGCTATTGTGACACTTTGTCCAATTAGCAGTTGCAGGGCGTTACCTTGTAAAGAGTTAATCCAATTGAATTGGCATTGGTAGATATAGCATTGACATTGTCCAACAATTCTATGAATATTGGCATCACAAATTATGTGCAGAATCGTATTATTTTCATATTATGTTTAGAAGCAAATGCGAGTAGTTCGCCTAGGAGTAAACAATTTGAACATGTTTCTGTCGATTAGAGCATGAACACAAACAGTACAATGAGAGGGATATTCCCGAGATCAGAATGCATGGGTTAAATGATCCACAACTAATTATTTGGATGAAAGATCACTGATGTGTTGAATGCTTTTTTAAAGAACATCAATGCTATTTAGAATAGGGTTGTCCTCCATTTAGCAGATTAAAATGTTTCATGGGTTGGGCTACAAAACTTTGAAAAATCCATTTACTGGGGAATGAAAGAACCATGGATTTCAAATACACCAATGGACTGACAAGATAAAACAGTAATGGGACATTATGTCACATATACCCAACATTATACATCAATGATGCAGGATGCATTATTAAAATGAGCTCTGAGGAAATGAATACAAACTGTACAATGAATGAAGCTTTAACATACTAATACCCATCAATATAATAAAATTGAATACCAAGCGTACAAAAGAGTTTCATTGAAAACCCATTAACGTTAGTGATACCTAACTTCCCATTCACAAATGTTTCATCAGTGTCATTCAGACCTTGTCAACAACCTTTCAATTCTCTTTTTTCATCAATATCCAGGAGCTTATAAAACAGCCTCTTATCTACATGTATATAGTCCAACATAGAACCTCCATGTACATGAACAGTGATATTCTAAAGCTTCAATTTACCCGATACAGGGCAAATTCTCAGGAAGATGAAAAATCCTTTGACCATTGAGCATGTAATTAAAAGACAATTATTCCATCATTTCTTCCTCCCATGCCTTCCTTAACCTCATCAAGTTAACTCGAGCGGAGAGTTTATTGCCAATATTGCTTCCATATACACATGGGTATGAATGAACATGCTTTGTGAACATGCAAATGTCAATGACAGGTTCTGTTTGACACTGCTAACAAACATATGTCACATCGTATCCCTACCAGACCATCATCCAATGACCTTTATCACTTCAAACACCTGGAAATGTGTATACCATTATCCAATCATCTGTGCATCTAATTACCCATGTATCTAACTTACCTCTGTACCTAATTACCTGCATATCTGATTACCTATGTATCTAATGACAAGTCTGTCTAATTACCTGTGTTGGCATCCCCGTGAACTATTCCACAACTTACTGTAGCGAGAATACAACACATTCCTCGTGCAATATCTGAATGGAAGGCTTTACCATACAGTACCTACAGCCTCAGTCTGAATACTGGCCGAGAGACAATCATAGGTACGAGATCTCGCCTTTAAACACGGAGATGGAGAGGAATGGAGAAACGATATGTCCTCACGGATGGATAAAGTGGCACTATCTCGCCAATCTCATCCTAGCTGTGTTTACTACAACAGAAGCTCCACATACTCGCACAAAGGGACGATATGGAAATAAGGGAATACTTTAACAAAAGTTAATTTATGTGTTTTACAGTCTTCTCCAGTTTCTACTGGACAAATCCATCAAAAGAGCTTGTCAGACCTTTACTCTTTAAAAGATTCAAGTTTTAAGCCTTGTCTTTTTAACATTGTTTCCAATGGAGAATTGTAAAAATTGTTACAGGAGTAACTTGATGCTGTACTTAGGAAATCTCAACATTGAAGACATTTCATCTTAGCCAAAGTAGGGGTCAGGTGTTATTGTAATTACAAATAAATCATGGATTTTTTTTAAAAGTCTGACAACATGGAGTATTTCGAAGATCCATCAAGAAATAACTTTACATATATTATGCAAGTATCTAACTTCTGAAATAAATGGATACAGATTCCTGAACTTGAGTCACATTTAGCATGATAAAAACTGAACTCAATATTAAATATGGTTGAAGTGAAATTGATATTTGAATAGTTGTTTTCCTTCAGTACAAGTACCATAAAGCCAGTAGACTAGCAGACAATTGAACAAAACTCAGCGAGCTGAAATCATAATCCGATACGGCATCTCAGTGAGATATGACTGCAACATGGCTCGCCAAGACAATTTCCAAAATCAATCATTGAGCAGTTAAAGGTGAGGAGCAGACTTTTTCAACCTCTACTACTCAGTGTACTACCACCGTCTTTACTGAAAGTTAATTTGTAAATGTTGGTAGAGTATCATTATTAACATGGATAAAATAGAATTAAATATCCATACTTATTAACAAAATGTTCCAGTATGAAATTGATGTACAATGTACATGTACGCATGCCCCATACAAGGATATATTAAAGACATACAAATTGTCATACATTATCCCATAATGAAAACCTTTCTATGAAAATGGAAGGGGGATAAGGTGAAGTAGGCTATAATCACACATACAGCTGTATACTGAGAAAGTGTTCTAATTCTATAATGTACTTCCAATACATATACCTGTCCATGCATTGGCCATAAAACCCAGGTGCCGCCCAGTAAATACCCATAACACTCCACGGCTACATTGTTGTACAAACACTGTAAAGTCTAACATCGATATGGGGCGATACTCCACATACACTTAGCAGATATACCTAGGTATTATAGCACTAATAATCCCGATGGAGAGTATGGCTCCGCTTCTCCCGGTGGTGGCGTCTCTGGGATCAAGCTCAAGCGAAGCTCTTGGTGACAACATTATTGCCTGAAAATGGGTCCGGCCATCATAAATTAGATGTAAACATTAGCCGTGTCTTGGTTTAATAGGTTGTTAACAGTATGAAGTGACCAGAGATGGATACTAGACAGATCTATCCTGGTCTAATTAACGTCCTGAACAGGTCTGTCTCGACCCTGATGGCCACAAAGTCGGGGTCCTAATGACACCAGCCACTGATATAGACTAAGATTAATATCATTGGTCTCAATTATGGTCATGTGGTCATCGAAATAGACCTAACTACATGCACTTACAAGTTAACAATGGATAGGTGATTCGAAAAGTATACGTTTCTACATGTAAGTCACTATAATTAAAGATAAAGCAACATTTATACATATAATTTGAATATTGTTTTATGTTTATCTTAATTGGATTTCTTTATTTGTTTTCTAGTGGTGCTGGGAGCAAGGTATTGCTTGCATTTGAATATTGTACATGTATTGACAACATGATTTACAGTGTCCCCTCGATATACAGCAGATATTGGGGTCCATGACATGTATACAACCCCCCACATTATCAATACCAACAAATAAAATACAGGATAGAAATTCTCCTAATGCATCTAATCCTTCATCATTCATGATAAGCATTAACATTTACCTGGGAGCTAGAAAATATTCCAAAGTAATTTGTACAGTTGGATATCCCATGGTCATGCATGGCTTTAGAAACAGGTCTATTGTAACTGTATTGTTTTCTTCATTGTCCTTTTCACCAGAACCTAACTCCTATGGCAAATGTGATGTTTTGTAGACACTGTGGACCCTAATGCATTAATACTAGAAGAGTTCATCCTTCTTCTCATTCAAAAGGTGTATGTAATCCCACAAAATGAAAAAGAAATATTAATTCCAATTCTAACAATTCCACTTTTATCCTAGTGCCGTTATTTTCCCAGTTATGTTACAGCAACAAGAAACCGCACCAATATACTAAATAATGCATCACATGTAATACATCATTATTGCCTCCATTGCAGAAGTAATGAAATACCAACACAGCATTGCCTGGGCAAAGAAGAGCTATGCTCAGCACATAATGGAAGCAATCCCTCTTCCTGGACCGGAGTCTCCAGAGGAGTAAAGGAACGGCTCGTATCGACAAAGCCGCTGAACGTAGAGAGCCCCGCAGACAATGGCTCGATTCCCAGACGCTGCCCGACCACTTTGTCATGGGACAAGCTCTTTCCTGTCTAGACGCCACCTTTCTGCGTAATTGTCCAGTCGTCTACCTAGAGAAATTAGTACAACTGTATGCTTTTCCCTTTGGACTGCAATAACTTCAGTTTAAAGGAGTGGACCTTCAAACAGGTGGTTGCTTGTAGGTAATGCAGACATAATGGTCCGTCAATATTGCCTCCGTGCAACAAGTTTCTAGAAGTAGAATTCCGTACTTGTTTCATAAAGCTAGCAATGATACATCTATGTGAATAACCTAGAAAGGGTTCCGATATTACTTCAAGGTTTCTATTATATTGATATAATAACCAGTGGGAAATTGAGACAGACAAAAAGTGTCACATTAGTAATGATTGGTAGAAATTTTAGACATTTACACATGATGACATATCAATACATAGGATGAATTCTCTTCCCATAATTCCCAATGGTGCATCCTACATTAAACTAACGTAACATTCTATCAGCTATTTCACAATCAAGGGTACACCTTAGCAGCCACCGAGGATGAAAATTCAACTTTAGCAAATCTAATATTTTATATAAAGGTACATATTTTACTATGTACTAAAATGTTTTCGGTCACACTAAATCTTTAAAGATTTGCCAGGCATTTTACGGCATTGCTATTGAGTGGGATACAGACACTAAATATGTGGGATACAGACACTAACTAAATATGTGGGATACAGACACTAACTAAATATGTGGGATACAGACACTAAATATGTGGGATACAGACACTAAATATGTGGGATACAGACACTAACTAAATATGTGGGATACAGACACTAACTAAATATGTG
>JAULBP010099418.1:0-11073 GCA_032355345.1 Lepetodrilus pustulosus
CTCTCTCTCTCTCTCTCTCTCTCTCTCTCTCTCTCTCTCTCTCTCTCTCTCTCTCTCTCTCTCTCTCTCTCTGATGAAACCACGTCAGTATTGCCACATCACTGTACATCCACCTGTCCACTCTCCCAGACATCAAAGTAGACAGATATAGACTATATCAGTTAATTTTACGATAAACCTATTAATTAACATAAAAAGACACATCCTGGCAAAAAGGAGCCGAAATAAGTGATTTACGGGGACTATCGACTGAAATTGCCGACATGCTATCGAATTCATTTCTGACGACCGCCTCCTCTCCGGATCAAAGCGAACTCAATCGTCAATCATTTCGAATGATTAATCATATCACACTTTATATTTAGAAAGAGCTTACTCTAAGCGAATATCAATGGGGACGTTCACGGATCAAGCACTGGGTTGTGATAATCAACGTATACACGGGTTCTGCTTACACCGATTTCGATCTTTCACCCACAGCGAAAAACCGCAGCGATGCTCGATCAGTGGGTTTAGGAATAGAAGACTGCGAGTTCAGTCGTCGAATGCGTGATGAATGATTGGAGTATTGCCCTTTACAGTTTCGTCCTCGTCTGTAATGTCAAATATACAAGATAGATGTTTCTGAGGTTCTTTATGGGATTAAACTAATTAACTCATTGAATTCGATGTATTGGAAGTTATAAGGAGATTTTACGAGAAACCGATTCAGTCGTCGTCATAGTGGCGCGTTAAGTAGACTACTCCAATAGACGTGTAACTCGGCTGTAATATATCCCAGTGGAGTAAATGTTAAAGGCATACAATCACAGATTTTAATGAGCGCGTAGCACTATATGTGAGTGATAAATGCAAAGTACATGCATTTGTGATACTTATCATCAATTTTATATCGCCCAAAACCCATTTCGTCGATCCATTGCGGGGAATTCGATCTAATACATCTTCCAAAGGCGAGATAATTAGAGCTACGTTCCTTTTATTCATATAAACTGTCGAGTATTGGGGAATAAGTACATCAATAGATAACAACTTTTGAATTGACAAAGCAAACGTAAGTAGTCTTAGATAGAAATTCGTTTATCCAATAGGTCAACGATCTATGCCTTTAAATTATCTTGTTCGCAGATACTACATGTATAATGCGCGTATGTTTTTAGGTCTGCTGTAATGAAGTAGTGTTAATGTACCGATGCGATATACTGGTCCGCTATTTTAATAGGCTTGGTACTGCCGTAACAGAAAGCATGTACCAAGGAAACCTGACCTGTTGTAATGCAACGCTTACAATATGAATCATTAAACGAAGGTCAAACTTCAGAATACATGAATGTTGCTATGCTTACCCATTTGATCACAGATACGTGTATATATCACAGGGAATGAACTATATATATATAGATGTTAATTTCAGACATTTTTTGTGGGTATTAGTCATGAAGGATGGTTAGATATAATGTTACAATTGTGTCCAAAACCGCCTATAGTTTAACACCTACATTGAAAAGACACACGGAAAGACAATAAATTTCAGAGTCTATGTTGAAATATTATATCTGCACAGAAGGTGCGTGGAAGGCTTTCAGATACTGCTTCCGTGAGTTTTTTCTTTCAGAGTTCGAGACATCTATTATATGTGAAGAAGCCTGGGTGTAATACGACCTTGACAAGGGTTTGTCTTATCATTACGTGCAGCTGTGTAGAGGATGGGAAAATTAAAGATACACTTATCTTTCCTAAAATGTAATTTAGAGCTAACGATCATTTTAATAGTCTATCAGTACGATGAGTATATATTTTCACAGTATTTTTCAAGTAGATAGCATGTGTAATGGCGTACACAACATGGTGCAGATAGTCCGATTTCCCTCTGAACGTGCTGAGAGTGACGGTTTGGACAAAAGCTATTTTCGTAGCTAATAATGGTCGTGTTACCTTTAACTATAGTAGCTAAGGTCAAGAGACACCATCACAAGGTCCTCGGAGTAAAGCAGCTTTTGATCATTCAACTTTGGTATTGGCATAACAATGACATAACAATTGCAGCTACACATTCGCCTTGTAAAATTGAATCTGTCAAAGTAATAGTGCGTGAAAGATGAATGTTACAATAGTGTGTCGTTCATCTTACGCTATCACTTTGTGTGGGCACATGATTTATGTGTTCTGATAGATGTGCGTTATCAGCCTCATTGAACCTGGCTCCGAGATTATTCAATTTATTTTTGTGCAAACTTTTGCTTACTCAAGATTGTGTCACAAATCCTTATATAAAATTTGAGCTTGAGTATGAAATCGTGCTAAAATAGTTTGAACTTTCGTAATCTCGGGACCAGATCATGTCGTTGGAAATGATAAACTTTAGCCATAGCTTCGATTCCATAGTAAGGGACTACCGGTATTGGAATGTTTCATAGGTATTGAAATATATTTTGAATGTTGGATCTTAAAGATTTTAATAGATCTACTACTTTCGATTGACTGGCAATATCAGTATTATTATTACGTATACTATATGATATGCTATTATTATTCTGGAAACACACACCGCATAATATATAACATCTGGCCCCGAAATTGCGAAACCTTTTATTACGATTTCATGCTATAGCTCAGATGTACTTAGAGTACGGAGATGTTAAGTAGGAAGAAAAAATGGTTTATGTTTCGAGGATGACAAATACTACGTATGCACCTAACGCTTAAATACAACCTTGGATGAAACTTACAACAGGAAGGAATAGAGATAATATAATTATGTTGACGTCCAAAACTCGGAGTTCATCATGCACAACCTAATGGATATTGTTCCGCTCGGTTACGATAATGTCGCCTTTATGTAACATACAAAACGTTTCTGCATTTATGTCGTACTTCTGTGCGTTTACGTAGCATATAAAGAACAACATAAGGCTTTATGTGGTAGAAGCTACGTTACAGTTTTGAAGTAGAAATGTATACGCATTTTTCTCATGACTTTTTATCAAACATAATTTTACCAAAACATATTTTATAGGGTGTTTTAATAGTACCCTCTTTATAACAAAACTACCACACACGCAATGGAGATCCATATTAACCATTTTACTAAACGCATACGTCCCTACAAACAAATAAATGGTGAAACTCAGGCTATTATAAACAATGTTGAAGGGAGGAAAATATACATTTACGTGCATCAAACAGCGCTATCAAAGATTTAAATATATATTCAGTTTCATTTCTTTGTAGTTGGTCCATTGGCTCAATTTCTATATGTCTTTAAAAGCTGTACTAAGCTACACCGTGCGTGCCTGGCATTTGACTCAATTAAACTTCGAATGAATACGATCAGGACATTAAGTCCTGGCTTTAAAACGATGGATATTCTATGACAGGATTTATTTTCTGAAAGTTGGGTGGTCTGAAATTACAGATCGTGTTGATACTCATATAAGCTCGTACCCCATAAGTGTTTTTGATGGTAAATTATGTAAACGTTGACTCGCGAATGGCATATATTAATCATATTTCTATATCAAAACAATAAATATTCGGATGAAGTATGGCAGATCATGTGGCTATTCTGACAGAATATGAATCTGTGACTTTATTAAAAACAAGTATATGTAAATAGAATCATGACTTGAAACACGTTCGATCATTCAGGTAAGATGGCTCCTTTTCAGAAGTACCTTTGTAATAGATTACAACACATGCTGATTCTGTTTGTGCGTGGGTATACTTTCATCTATACCGCTGTAATTGCATTAAGGTCCACAGTTAAGTAAATGATTCATCAATGTAGAATCCAAAGATAAAAATCAACAATCTACTGCACAAAGTGGGCCAAAATTGGAATTTGGAAATGATCGAGAGTTACATTCACAAAGCGACCACAGCAATATAATTAGTTATTATGTCAGTGTACATCTGTAGAGCTTATTACGAGCACAGTGCTACTGTCGTTTCATGAAATTGGTCCTTCGTGATTGTGTTGATAAACATATGCCAGAATATGCATTATTCCTAATGGAATAATTACCTCCCTTTGCTATAGGAACACGGGGTGTCTGTGGAGTGATATCTTATATATCATTCAGGAATGTACGGAGCATCTGCTTTTATTTTCAGGATCGTTTATGCGGCAGAGAATGTTTGAAGGTTACTTAAATATGAGACTTTATGAGCGAGCGGTGTATTTGCTAATAACGAAATACCCAGAATTCTACACTTGCTGTACAAGGTGTACATTTTGAATACGACTATTTGGGCCAAACCAAGGTGTGATACAAACTATAAATCCTCCTCAAGTCTACGATGCCGTTATATACGTTACCGTCTAGTGAACACGTACTTAAATGGGGTTTTATTAAGGTGAAACCACAGCATCTACGGTAAGACCAACGAACAAGGAACATTGCGAAACACAAAGCGAAATAACTACTGTATGTAGTAGGTATAGGTATAACAATGAATCCCTTTCGGCAGAGGATACTTTCCTAACCTAAACTGATTTTCTGCTGGATGTGCGTGCGCAGAATCGCAGGCTACCATTGTTTATTAATAGGCGGGATCTCAGTCTATTCTCCACCGAGGAGACGATACCGGAAGTCAAGATTCTGAGCCATCACTTCCAGGGCCTGCAGTATACATTTGGTTGCAATACCAATTTGTCTCATCATCCCGAGCTCTTTTTATGCACTATCAATGAATATATTAAATGAGTCATTTGACATTTCCATAACCTATTATGTATAGCACATATCCATTCATTCTAAACGGAGACAGATATCTATTCTTAATAACCTGTATTCATTTTTTTTAAAGACGTATCAGACGGCTGACGGAAGCATGCAGAATGCACAGAGGAAGGTCCCAAGCCATCAGGGAAGGTTGGATTTCTGATGATGGCTGTCTATGAGTTTACCATCCATGGGAGAACTCATTATTTGCAAACTGCCTACCATTTTGTGATTGGTCTCTCAGCTGTTAGCAACCAAGCGTAAACGGGATGCTCCCTTGTCCAGAAGTTTAAAGCAAACAGAACAGTTGGTGTCGGTCGTTAAGATAGGGTGGGCGTGTGATGGTAGGGGTGGGGGGAAGTATCTATAGGTGTGAAAAACGAGCACCTGTGATTTCTGCTTGCACGCTTACCTGTCTCCTCTTCAAAATACGCTTTTACTAATCTCTTCATCTCGTAGGATGAGCACACTCAAAGAAAATCAACAACTAGGGACCAGTCATTTTCTTTAGTTTTCTAGAATTCTGTCGTTAATGCAAGGATATTGAATTATGCTAATTTTATTAGTAATTTGGGTTTCTACTTGAAATATAAATATAGTTCTAAGAAACATCCTTAGAATAAGGATATCAGCTGTTTACGTAAAGAACATTATTTTGTTTCTTAATGGCACTGGGAGCGATGAAGCATATTCCGCTCCAGAAATACATCAATACAACTTTAAATGCCCCGGTATATAGAAAAGAAACTTCCGTTAAATACCGCTACAGTTATGCATTGCTACACGTTTAACCCGTACACCGAAATTCAATTAATGTGTCGAATGCACCTGTTTGAGAAACATGTTTTCGTGAGTGAGAGAATTGGTGGGTGCAAATCGCGTGGCAAATTATATGGCCATGCATCGGTAAGATTCTAGTTTATGCTATTATCAAAATGTTACCGTTTTAGCACTATCAGCTTCAGTCTCGTGGATTCTGAAGCTTATAAGTGTATGTTTGGATTTGGATATATATTTTAGTTCTTAAATTAGCGGGTTAAAGGCATACAAAAACAGATAGGTATGGTTGTTTTGGACTAGCTCATACCGCAAAGTACATTCACTTGACATACCTAAAATCATGTTTGTACTTCCAAAAACCTTTCCATCGCTGTATGGTAAATACCACTGCACCTCTACGATAATGAGAATCGAGTGTTTTCACTAGCGCTCGTCAACCTGTATTTGTTTTTCCTTCATTATATTCATACAAAAGGATATAACTCGACTACGCTTTCCTGGAATTCAAAGTGGTAGGACTAGATTTCTTAGAATTCTTTCATTAATCAGTTGATGCATCAAAAACAAGATAATTAATGGTCCGTAGACTTAATTCATATAACATGAAATGTGTGTTAAGTATTGAGTGTTGGGGAATAAGTGTGTCAGTAAATAACAACTTTTGGGTGGAAAAATCAAGCATAAGTAGTCTCAGATAGAAATTCGCTTGTCCGTTATATTGGTCAACCAGCCGTGATAGTATGTCTTTAAGTATTGCCACGTATGAGAAATATACTTCCATAATTCAATCGACTTATATTAATTTGAAGCCAACTGGTCAACATTCATATTTATATATATGGAATTAATGGTTTGTATGCAACCTGCGATATAGTCTCTGAAACTCTTGGTCGTTGCTTTAAATTTATATCATGCAAGCGTTCGATACATGAGGAAATGTACGAATTAATATACATGTAGTTAATAATTTACAATATTTCGCATCCGGTGGATGAATAACACTTGTAGCATACTTCTACTTCCCGATATGTCCCGTGATTCCACACCATATATTAAACGCAATTTCTCCCCAAATGTATTTAATGAAATTACAGCAAAAACCCCTTCACGTTAACTTCGAATTATTTACGGATGGCTAACACTGCAATACTACTTTTTCTACAAGAAGTGTTTTTCGTTTCCAGATGATTTCAGCCGTTAACAAATTATCAATTACCATCCAATAAAACTTACATTAATCTCCTTTGATCATAGCACTGGGTTAAGCTTTACACCAATACATTTTCCAATCAAATGATAATTCAGTACTTAGCGACGTATCCCTTACGCAGTGACGTATGCCCCAATAAATACGTCGCCGTATGGTCAAAGCAATACGTCTTTAATCTAATTACCACCACGTGCTTATGAACGTGTCTTACACGCCATGACATATCATCTAAAACACGTTTAAGGCTATGACATACGGCCGAAAATACGCTGCAGAATGGTACAGAAAGACATATTAATCGATGTGATGATTAAAAGCAACAAAAAGCAATTATAGGCGGATGTACAAGGGATGCGCTTGACCGTGGCGCCCTCAATCGGCGAAATCTTTCTCGGCCTCAAGGGGGCAGTAACTCTTGTATTCTATTCATGGAGCTGTCGAGAGAGCTCGAAACTGAGTTTATTCAATCCAGACGTGTTGGCAGGAATGATGAATATATATTCAACAAAATAAATCAATGGCTTGCAGATAATTTGTAGGGAAGCATTCTACCAATTCTCGGTTCTCGGATTGAGGAACTTGGTGCCATTATTCTTCCAGTAGTGTGTCTGCAAGTTCTTGATGAGTACCTGAAGACTGAACACGGTTACAAATACTTCGTTGTAGAAATATCATAAAAATAATTTTATGCGCTCAAAAAGGCAGTGGACCATAATTATTTTTTTAGATATATATCAATGCAAACATGCATTGATCTGTTATAGATACAGTAGAATATATATTATTAAAATATAACCAATCATAATTTACAACGGTTGAATTTACTTTGAATGATACGTTACCAACTGCTGACCGGAATGTCATTCGTTTGTTCTCGACAATAATCCGGAATTTTAGTTTTGTTCGTATACATTGAATTGCCTGATACAATGATAGCAAAAACAAATAAGATAACAAATTTCATGAAGGTCTTAATATTTTAGTTGTGATCAATGAATTATGACATCCCAGAATGCTGAGAAATGACTGCACCAATCAGAATGATTGAATGATTGCTTTGCTTTACGTCCATAGGCGACGAGACCAATCAGAGTACGAAGTCAAGTTCACTATTATAATCTATCCCCGTAATAAGGTATACTATTCAATGAAGCACAACATTTTAATGAATAAAATCACGGAATTACTATATTTACCAATAATATATTCAATATAGAAAACTAACTGTAACAGTAGTTTGCTGAATTTACAATCTATTATTATTCTACACCAGAGGTAGCACATCAAGCATCACAAATTTCAATACGTTACGAATTAATTTATATATTTTTTTTATTATACAAAATTATATCTGAGATGTTCTTTAGAAGTCTAGGAAAGTACGAAAATGGCAACACATTGGATCGAATTTATTGGTGATACAAAATATATATTTACCAAATGAGAAAATGTCAAGGATAAGTTGGTCGTTACCAATCGTTTTCTTTTACATCATTTTACATAGCAGATTAGTTTTTAATATAATATAAAGTCTGCACTGTCGTGGCTAATATATAACAGAATGGTTGATCCTCCTGAAAATATCGGATATCCATGAAACATATTACAAACAACATAATCGGTCCATTCTCCAACAGGTCAGCTATACCCGGTAGGATTGCATGGTCATATGAATTATAACCTTGTAGCGCTGGAAATGGCAGCTTGGGTTGCATACTCCCCAGGGTGTTGAGAAAGGAACACTGAGTGTACACTGACCCATTGACCGGGGATAATAATGTGGCGCTTTGGGAGTGAAACTGGCGTATTATTAAGTGACCTTATTATTACTATTATTATTATTATTATTATTATTATTATTATTATTGGTATTGACTATTAGTGACTACAGGGAATTATATATAATATAAACGAGAAGTTAGAATACTCAATGACATTGTTAAAATTACTACTTCAGTTATGTGGATATATTTACATTATGTTCACAACGAAGACTTTCCAAACGTCTACAGGCTCCAGGCATTCTTCAATGAATCGCAGAGGTAATGAAAAATTAATGGTACTAGATTCCTCGAGCCGAGTTCCAAAATTTGGTAGAAAACTTCCTCATTAAATACATGCTGGCCTTTAATTAATTGTGGAGTATATGTATATTTAGATATATACATTTAGATGATATCATTTGAGAGACCGCATCAAATATACTATTTAAGACAAGCATGTAGTGTGGCCAAACCCTCAAAATGAACCTCTACTAGTATTCTAGGACATTGTCATGGTACGATTTTGATACATTACAGCCACCGGTAACTACACATCTTGAGCCAACGGAAGAGCATAACGGTATTTTAATTAGAACAGTGCATTAAGATAAGGGGATTGGAAGGGCAACTCAACATCAATCTCCCAAACTCAGACCTGTAATGAAACAATGCCCACTGCAAATATTTCCCATTAAGCGGGCATAATAAATTCATCGAATGTCCCGCGTGCTGGTCAAGCCTGACCATTGACACTGGTCAGTAATAGCATAAACGCACTGATTTCCTAAATTGTTTGTCCAATACAGTGAGATGACCATTGTTGATGACCGTTGGCAAACAGCGCCATGACAGTAATTGCAAGATAAAGGCATTAGAGAATTGTGAATTCCTTGGCATAATGACTTCATCAAGCTTCGCAAGGGAGAAAGTAATTCGCAGACTTTTCCGTTGAAATTAACGGAGCAATATGGTTATTGGTATTCGCACGCCATAGCTGTGATGGAGACAATGGCGTCAAAATGGCGTCGAACAAATTCCTATAGAAAAGGTCGACCTTTAGAAATCGTAGCGTCGCTCATTTTGCTTAGATTAGTATGAATACGCATGCAACTGAATCCTACAAAGACTGTATGAGAAAGCGAGAAAGATTTCGTGATTCAAATTGAGTGTAAATACAGTACACGATCGAAAATCTGGTTTCTAGGTCACATTAGTTCTTAAAATTACGCAGTGAAGGTCTACGTGCGTACTAGGAAACGGTAAAGCATGATTGAAGGACTTAATTCAGCTCATGGTGTAGGCAAAAGGACCACGTCACTCTTGAAATTCTTGGACAACACGCTATATAGATTTAACCAAAGGGGTAACCCCACTGGTCGAACTATAATTATAGTATGAGCATTCTATAGGCTATGAGAAACGGTTACATTTTCCCTTTCAACATGGTGACTCGTTATCGAGATACTAATCAAATCACTGCTAAGCCACCAATGAACTAGGAATTATCAGTGGGACAACTCAACGCACCCGCTCCATGCCCACCAGAATTGTCTCAGCTCGCCTCCCCCCTCCCCCTCCCCCCCTCTCTCTCTCTCTCTCTCTCTTGCTCTGATCATAATATCGCATCGTTCAGGTGCTACGTGGTCGACTGTATATACGTCCGGAAGTGCTTAAACGCGATACAGTATACGTACATGTATCTGACAATCTAGACTCACAAGCAATATGCATAATTGCAGTCGGAATTCGCATTCCAAGACAACGGGGCATTCTTAGATTGCGCCGTAAACGATAGCATACAAAAGCAATACATAAAGCCAAGACTATGAAGACGAACAGCTCCTAGACATGACGTCCAGATAATGTGACAGCGTTAGAAAGCACGAAACAGTTTTCCCATATAAATGTCAGATTCCGCATGAGATTCATAGCGGCAATCAATGCTCGTATAACTGAAGTTACGTCCCTTGAAGGAACGTGAAGTAAGAGGCATGTTCAACGTCGGGTTGAGTTAAAAGCGTTGTGCAACTCATGACATCTGTTCAGACCTTCTAGCACTAGCATGGTTTCGCTATCACGTTGCGTTGCTCGCCATTCGCATACCTACGTCAAGAGACTCAATCTCGTCTCTGGCATTAGCACGTCTATCTTCTTCTTGAACAGGCCTGCGGTATGGTGAAAGGTGCTTAAACTGGTAAGCATTTCTGGAAATGTTCTGTTAGAGTACATGTGCTCCTCTACGAAAGATGCTCAAGGTAAATCTGTAGTGATTAGTGATGGGCTTCTTGTTGAATTTCAAGTAAAACCATTCACTATGAATAATACAAATTTGACAGTACCGAGTTCCGTTGAATTCATGTCGAAATGACATTTTCAACGAAATTGTGTTAAAATATCATATCCACACATGGACATAGTATAACTAACCGCAGATTCCATGAAGAAGATGTGTTTTCCATATCTTCAGTGAGGTTTCACATATTCAATGTAAGAGAGTGAATGAAAGAGTATGTGTATGTGTGTGTGTGTGTGTGTGTGTGTGTGTGTGTGTGTGTGTGTGTGTGTGTGTGTGTGTGTGGGGGGGGGGGGGGGGGGG
>JAULBP010099429.1:0-11072 GCA_032355345.1 Lepetodrilus pustulosus
CACACACACACACACACACACACACACACACACACACACACACACACACACACACACACACACACACACACACCCTATGTCGTTATGTTATCAGTGTGGTCTGCTATATTAATGTTTTGTTTAAGAAATAAAATTGGCTAGGAAATTGTTGTGGATTCATCTGCATACCTGCATATAGGAAATTTAACAAATGTAATACGGGTACTTACATCTATCTATTATTCGGGTATATTGTGTAGATGTACCTGTAGCCAGCTATAGGTGTATATACACGTATTATAAGTGAAGCCAGGTGTGTTTGAACGGATGTAGGCGGGATTTCCTGGATCCCGGACATCTACATCAGATGCCATTCACCACTAGTACAAATAATAATAATAATAATAACAACAATAAGAATAATAGTAATAATAATAATTGCATTTATATCATCCTTGCACACCAGTGGTATTTATTACATTCACGACTCTCTCCATGGTACCTTTATCACACATCTAGCGGGAAATTTGCATAAACAGCCAACAGTGAAATCATTTTCCCGATGAATTTGCTGTAATAATCTATCCAATGAAATAAATGTTCTATTTATAGCTCCTATAGACTGTGCAGGTTTCTCTCTAGATGTGTGTCAGGGGGACCATGGAGAGTACTGAATGTAAAGTTTTATTTTCCCGTGTTTAAACGACCGTGTGACAACCTACGTCTTGTGGGAGAAAACCAGCAACAACCTGGTACAGTAACACGCGCGAGCCACGGCTGATGCAGTTGAACCAACTCCAAAATGTAATGTCCTAATATTTACTTTTACAGATCACCAGGCACGTAACTGACTACGGAATATACAGGCAGGGACACAAACACATCCACATTAATTTCCAGTTCCATTATTAAGTGAATAATGACTTACAAAAAGGTCACCATGAGGTTTATTTTCCATATGATTATGAAAAGAAGATGACTCAACTCCAAGACATATCCTTGTTCAGAACATAACATATGGTAAAATCTGTCATGTACGTTGCCATCCACATCGAAACATCTCCAGCTATTGTGCCTGATGATAGACAATGACAAGTTGCATGGTTATTTATTCACATTATTTATTTGACAAAACGAGGAAATAGGATTGTCTTTAAATCGAGTAGTCAAGATCCTTATTGGCTGATACATTCATGAGTACCAGTAGATATATATCCTGATATCCTCGTCATACAGTACCTGTAGATATATATCTGATATCATCGTCATACAGTAATCATTGTTAACCTTCCCACTGCTGCATGAGGAGTGAATGAAGTAGTGTCCCCTCGATATAACGCTGAAGTTGGGGTCCATGACATACCCCGCCGCGGTTATAGTACCCGCCTTATACGATATTACATAGAAACAACAAAAATATAAATGGGATCCACATCTGAACCCGTGTTATATCCGAATCCGCGGTGCATCAGACCGTGTTATATCGAGGGGGCACTGTATTTTTTTTTATGTCGCAGATGACATCTTTCACCCAGCTGTGTTATTGACAGATACTACTCTTTGGGCATCTCTGGTTGCCTCCAGCATGGAGAGGGTTAAAACACAACAAAACCAGGATAATCAACAGTCGATAGATTTATTTTCAGCAAGGCTGATAACAGGTGAAGGGTCAGTCGACAAATACTTTGGCGAAATAGAAACACGAATTACCAGTCGACATTAATGATAGGACATAGATCATAGGACGGAATAATTGATTAAACATTTGCCACATAAATATATATAAATAGAAGAATTTAATAAACCATTTAGAAAATACATAGATCTATAATAAATCTTAATAGATATTTTTACTTTCATTATCAAGATTAGAAAATAATTATACATATATAATACTGTAATATATATTAATTATTTTAAAATTATTTAATATGAATAGCACATACCTGTCCAAACAGATAATATAAGTATACATGTATCATAGAACTATATAGTATTATAAAATTTAAGATAAAAGTATTTAAAGTTGGCAAATCAATAGAAATTACACTATAACAGATAATTTGACAGACAGATGATTATGGTATGTAAATATATCTCACACTCACAATTATATATCTTTATTGTATATATAATATACATGTATTTACATTAAAAATTCCATAAGCATAAACTGCTACATTAGTTGCACAAACTGAGGAAAAACCCACAAGCCATGAGTGGTACTGAGAAACCTATGTTAAAACTCAAACCTTTGAATTTATAGTCAAACACAGTCCTCCTGTGCTATCCCAGCTCATTTAGCATTGGACACAGTAACAACAAATCTAAACAAACATTCAAAACAGAATTCAAAACTACTGCTGGAATATTGCTTCTAAAACAAACGGAATGTGTTACACTATTGGTGGCAATATTACTCAAGATTCTATGGTATATTCTGCTGCTCTGTAACCTGACAAACGTTAAAAACACTAGAATTAACCAAAATTCATTAAAAGACGAAGGACTGTATAAAATTGGATACTTTTACAACCGCTTACGGTAAATTAGTATTCACAAAACACAAGCATGTGTTAGAGAATGCTATTGTCAATGATATCAATGAGTACCCTGTGCCCTAAATGTGTATACTATAATTATAGAACAAGCAAAACTGATTGTAGATTACGAGGATAAATATTAAAATTCTCCACTGTAGTAAATACATTGATATACATGTATATGTATAATACATATGCGAGTCATTATTGGCTCAATATAGCAGAATGAACAGAATTTTAGTTTATATTGTTGTCACTGATATAATTAAAGTAAATAGATGAATAAATAGAATATAAAATAATTTTGAGGAAGAAAAATATAAATTTGGACAGCAGTAGAGCACACACCTTACTTCTATAAGTACGATAATCCACTATGCCAATGAATTGTATTCGATCTTGTCTACGTTTTGTCAGCTAGAGTATTGGCACAACCATCAAAACATTGTGGTTACAAATAGGGCTGAAACGGGTACCCGGTTACTCGAGTACGGGTCGGGTACATGTACTACTCAAGTAGTAAAATGATACTCGAGTACTCGAGAGTAATCTCCCCATTGACGTTAACAATGGCTGACAAAAGTCGATCGACCATTTGGACCCATTTCGAATTGTTGGAAGATAAGTTGAAAACTAAATGCAAACTGTACTGTTCAGCTTTCCTTTAATTAAGGGCGGTACACCTCGACTATGAGGAACCATCTGATGTTGAACATGCCAACACAATGTTGATATCCGAATCAATCACATCCCAATCATCAATCAAGATGCCGACAACACTTACAGGCGAGTACTCAAGTACTCGTGGAGTAATTCAACATGAGTACTCGAGTACCAAATTTCCTACCCGTTTCAGCCCTAGTTACAAATATCATTAAGGCCACGTGGTAATATTTGATTTCATTATTTTGTTCACAACTGAACTATGACCTACTGCAAGAATTTGCGTCAATTTAAACAAAATACAACCAACAAAACATAGCCATAGGTACACAAAAAGGAATCTAATTTCTGTTAGTTTAAACATTCTTGAAATATGAATGTCAACTGAAAACAAATGGCGTATTTGGCAGAAACATAAATCAGCTCTCTCATATCACAACTGAATTCAACATAGATGAAGCTAGTTAGACAAATCGATGTAGAATTGGACAAAACAAGTAGTGGATTGAGCATGTAATGTAAATAATATGTATTATTACACCAATCATATATTTCTGTTTCTGTACCTATCTGTCAATTGCACTTCCACATTATAGCACATGGCTTTATATTTATATTTTGGCATTTGTAACAGCATTGATTTGGCAATGGCAAAGTAACATCATTGGAAAAGAAAAGATATCACAGACATAATTTAGTACACAAGAGTACAAAGTTTGTATACAAGAGTACAAATTTTGTATATAAAAAGTATATATTTATATATTGCTTGATTATCAGTTATTATTGGCACCATATGATATGGATCTTCTCTTGCTAAAGTTTGACTTTGTATTACAATTCATGAATTATCATAGTAACATTTACGTGAAAAATTCTTAAAACATTATAATCTGTGGACAAATCAAAACACAGTTTGTATTTCGTTATTCTGAAAAAGTGAACACATTTAGATCACTGAGCCATATCACTTGGACTCTCATTAAATGTTCTTATTTATCTTAAAAACATGGCAGCAGAGTGCTTCTTTAACACTCAATACAGCGACTGGCAATGAGCATGGCAACAGCTCTACTACTACTACTGCTTCAATGGACAATTAAAGCCACACTTCCGTGTTACTGTCTTGGGACTGGACAGGACTTGTGTATGTTTCAGTGAAGCATTAAAGCAGCACTTCCTTTATACATCACTGCATAGGGCTGGAAAGGACGGGCCACATCTTCAGGCGGCCATGTTGGAATTCGCCAGCGCCCTCTGTGTTGATCATCTGTGTGTACTCCACCAACGCCGTCATGCTCAGTGGCTGCCAGTTGGACGTGAACAGCGTGTTCCTCGTCCTGGGTACGGCTGACTGTTGATCCCTGGGAGGCTCTGGAGAAGAAGAAAGAATTCCCGTTTAGATGACGAACACGTCCACATTTCAGAACAGATGTCCAGACATCAACAGATCAATTGGAATGTCTTAAAGAGTGAGAGGTTATGGAGTTTAACGTCGCTGAAGACATCTTTTACCAATTTGTGACATGTTTTAAAGAAGAATTATTTTTAGAAAAGCAGCATTTTCAAAATTTCGACAAGTTATCTCCCTTGGTCTTCAAAACACTGGAACTGATATATTGTAAATTGTCAGTAATTCTAAAATGGCTGAGATATGAAGGGCTAATGAATGTTTTCGGACTTAATATATGTGTATCTATTTTTAAATTGCCATGATAATCCTGTACTATAGGAAGTACCAATTTTGGTTCCCCCAATATGTATAATGTCTGGATGTTTTACCGCCAATAAATCTATTTCTCGACAAGTCGTACCATTCTCATGTTCCAAGACTCCTGGACTTGACTTTGTCTTGACCAGCGGAACACTTCCGGAATGTGCCTTCGGAAACTCCTTCCTCTCCTGTTTCTGCCGGAAGTTCTGCGTGAAGCTGCCGGGCGACAAAGCCTCTCTTTCAGTCAGGAAGTGGAGCTTGGACTTGTGGGGCCCCGATTTCCGTGGTCGGCCATGTCTGCTGTCCTCAATCGCCAGCATTGTGCCGGCCGGAGTGTCCTCCGTAGCCATGGTAACCGTCTCATCGTTGGACGCCTTGTAGTCGGAGGTGGTGGGGTCTACGGACAGGCTCTCGGTTCGTGGTATATCAGAGGTTTGCGTGCGGGAGACGACACCAAGCTCAGACCGTTCAGATTGGTGTCCGTCATTTCTCAGGCTGAGCCATTTCCTATAGCCTGGGTCTGAAGCATCCTGGAACAACAACACAAATATTCAGATTATTACAAAATAAAAGGAATGCAATCATATATTGCTTTGTCGTAACTGGCTAAATTTGAGTTGTGTTTGAATTCTGGTATTTTGCTGTAGCAGAGGTAATTCCATTCTAACCATCGATGACAATTCATTGATAATTCAGATTCTACAACCTCAAAATGAACAGTAAATAACGAGCCACAAGTTTAAAATAGGACAACGAGTCACAACATGAAATGTTCATCTTCTCCAATGCCCTATTACTTGGTTCCCATCAACGAAAACCTCAATCATCACAAAAACATTCATTAACGTCACAAACACTATCAGACTGTTAAATACAACCAATAACAAGACTTCTGTCACCATGAAAACATTATCAAAAACATGAAAACTGTCGGATATTTAGCTATAGGAATGATGAACAAAACTTCCACCGGCACGAAAACAATCATCAAGACACGTAAAACAATCATCAAGACACGTAAAACAGTTGGAGAGACACGTACGGACACGTCGTCGGACCAGGCTGGCATGTATTTGGAGATGGTATCGGTGCAGCCGTCGGTGATGTCCGGCAGCGGACTGTTGAACAGGAGGATGTCCGTGCGGTCGTTGTTGGCCTTGGACGCACGGTACATCAGGCCAGTCTTGTGCCGGTATTTCCGGATCCTCTGCAGCAGGGATTGGTCTAGAAGTTTGTCCATGTCCGGAACCTGTCGGCAGAAACAACCCGGAAATGTCATCCTCGGAAAATACCTTATTACATGCATTGTACTAATTCACAGCTTTAGTTTTACTATTACATTATTATTCATTTAATTCTTATTTAAATGTTCTTATTAAATAATAAATTGGGCTTTAGACTATCTTTAAAGATTCTTTCACTAACGTCACAGCTTGTCAGTTTAGCTACACCCATAGATCAACCTGCAACCACATTCTATTTAAACGATTTTGATCATGAATATACGGTGTGTCACACTATAAAATGACAAAACCTGCAGACCCTGTAGAGTTGAGTGTTGCAGTAAACCTGTTATCACCAGCTGGTACTGACAAACCATGGATCGTGCTAGTGCTATGATTGCGTGACTTATTGTTTTACGTCACAGTGGGAATCTTTTACCTATACGTGATGGTGCTACAAGAGATCCATCCACGCAGCCCAGAGGTACTTATTACATTAGCACTGCACGGTACCCCTGGCTCACATCTAGGTGAAAAAATTTGCGCAGTCTACAGGAGCTATAAATAGAACAATGATAACATGAGTTTCACCGTCTGCGAAATCAGCTATGCTGGAAGAGGACGTTAAAACCTCAACATCAATCAATCTGTTTCATTGGATAGATTTTTAGGGTGTTTTCATCGGGAAAATGATCTCATTGGTTGGCGTTTTGCGCAGATTTTCCCCTAGATGTGAGCCAGGGGTATCGTGCAGTTGTAACGTGTACCTCGGGGGTGAGAAGATGCAAGAGATCAGACATTGCATCTTATCACGAGTACGTTAGAAACGTAAACTTCTGCAGACGGTGATGTTGGGTCCCGGAGACAGGCTTGAACTTGGCTTGGGTCCGATTGTCTATCAACGTACCACTGCACTACCACAGATATTGGTAGGATCGTAGACCATTGAATATTATCGATTGAATTAGTGTTTTTCGTCATAGTAGGGATATTTCACCTACATGTGACAATTGAGTATGACATTGAAAGACTGACAGATGATCTGAAAACAAAAGAAGAGAGAAGTCGGACTGTTCCACGTACGTCGTCTGTCGCGGTGTAGTTCCTCTGCACAGGGTTTCTACCCAACGTCAGCGACTCCCGGACAAATGCGCTGTATGATTGCTGGAAATATAAAGAAATACATCAATAACTGAATTTGAATAAAAATCTATCCGATAGAACGAATAACAAGTAGCAATCTCAAAATGTCCACTATATCTGGAATGATCCATGTCTATATAGAAAAAGTTGCCTTGAATTAATTTAGTCCCTGTCAAAAAGATTGGAGCAAATTGTGTTTTTTTTAGCAATTCCTCGTGATATTCATTTTCCTGTTATTTGGATGATGTTCAGAGTATTCTACATTTACCAGGAGAATTACACTTCGATGTAATCTTCCTACAGACAAATCGATCGATGTTCAATTTCATGTCATCATCCAATAGCTTGTTTGTTTGGGTTGCAGGGTATCATTTCACAAAGCCCTCTTATCTACTAAGAGACTGGTAGCACTCTCTTAGCAGTGTATTAGTTATCGGCAAAACAAGCGCTACCACTCTATTAGTGGATAAGAGAGCTTTGTGAAAGGATACCCTGGTTCACAAAGTATTTCAACATTATCAGACAAAGAGATTTGTATTTTTACAGCAAGACCAAGGAAGCAACTCTGGTACAGAAAAAAAAAACAGATGGAAAATTGGTAAGTGAGCGAGAAACTTAATGGTTCTTTTACATAGAATGAATATGCAAAGTGCAACTAATGACATAATATTAATGTTAATATATTCATTCAAATGCTGGTATATAAATATCAATCTACAATGTGTTTAACCTTCTGTCTGATACAGGCTATCATGCATGCAATGCAGAGTCATTATTCTTTTAATTCAGCATGGGAATAGAAAATTGAATTTTCAATTTCTGACAATAGCAAATTCAGTAACAAAATGTTCACTTTTAGAAAACATAGTTACAATACAAGATAATAACATGCCTTTAATTGAAAGCAAATTTACTCCAAATAAAGACCAAAATCCCTTTCCATTGCAAAAATTACAAATTGTGGTTTGCATCATTGGAGTTTAATGTGTATGCAAGTAAGCATGATTAAAGTCAACTAGGAATATTTCTACATCAAAGAGATTGTAACAAACAAATAATAAATCATATTTAATAAAGTACAGAAAAACTAGACATCAGACATGCCTTGAAATATTAATTAATTAAACATCGAGAAAGTCAAAATATGTAAGCTGTATGTAAATAATCACATTAATTGGCATTTGTAATACTTGTGATGTAGCCAATGAAAGGAATATTTTAATTCCACAGCTTTTCATTATCGCATTCAAACCGAAAATTTCATTAGCATGAGCAGCAAAAACATTGTATTCAAAATATCTTCAAAATCAAAGCGAGCCACAAGAAGCCAGGTTATTAGCCACAAACCGACATACAGAATCTGAAGACTTCTCAGCAATGTCATCTTCAATAGATGTAATACCGCGATCCATTCACACGAAATTGATTGAATCTGCCATAAACCCCCTAATACGTTTTCTCCAATTCTACAAATTAACCACTTTTGCGGCTTGCCAATTCTTCTCCGTAAATGAGAGCTAAATTTCTTCTCCCTCACTAAAATGTAATCCTGATTCACGAGAGTCGGGGATCATCACTGCGATAATTTCAGTAATACAGCGAGATGGGAAAATCATCAACTTTAATCAATACTGTTTTGTAATAATTCGTGTCTGGTGTTGGATGAAATACAACAAAATGAAGGAAAAAGAAATATATACAGGTAGGTATTTTTTTTCTATTAAAGGATGTCCCCAAATTAATTCATAATAACATCCCAAGTTGAAATAGTCTATGACTTTGGTAAATAATGAATGTGAAAGCTAGTTAATGTTCTGTATCATCAACCGACCATTGGCAGGTTGTGCATGGATATCCACATACCTAGGTGTTGCATTAATCCAGAATGACTGGGGGGGAATCGGTCTATTCTATACCAAAATCTTTAAATGAATGCTCTGAGGTTAACTTTTGAGATGACCCCCCGAAGCCAAGCAATGTCAATGACCGCACTAACATCGTAACATTTTTTTTATCTTCTTTTTTTTAACATCAAAGGTCTGCTTTTAAAAAGAGCCTGCAGTTTAATGAAGACTGACATGAACGCAATTGGTTTTCATGTGAAAGCATAGCAAAGGTGACATTATTGATGGTTTTGTGAAATGTGTCCTACAAGTGGTGCCCGTTCCATGAAGAAGCACGTGCTCTGAGTGGCTTCTAACAAGGACGTGGGGCTAAAAGAGTTTCGGCAGCTCGGTCTTGCTACGACTGCAAGCCGAAATTATTTCTGAAGTGAAAACCGTCTTCGGACACGTCACTAAAGAACAGATGCACTCCAGTGGCGACAGTGCGCCAATCATCGCTAAGCAAGGACGAGCATTCTGTGGAAATGGATAATAATCCCTCAACATTAAATGGTGAATGACATCAATTGATTCGGTCAAAAGAAGAACAAACATGGCGGCTCCGACGGGTGCAGGAAGGCCAACACAGCTAACAGGATGCCTTCTGAAGACACGGGTTCCGCGACGAGGTCGCCGTCATCACCAGTTGACCTCTTAGTTCACTTTCTTTCTGCTGTAACTCCGTCTACAGATATATGTCTGATTGTGGCTCTACCCGGGGAAGTTACGCGGCTAATTGATGCGATATTTCAAGCCCCCGCTGCTCAGAACAGTTACAGGGACAATCGATTATAAGTCAAATTTTAGGACCCGCTACGAGTGTAAGTCCATTGCGTGAAACACTTTTATCGTCACACTACATTAGAGTGAGGGAATTATTGTCTTATTGTTTTACGTCACTGTATGAATCTTTCACAAATACATGACAATTTCAATACTTTAGAATATGGTTAGCAAAAATTATTGTAGTGATAAACAGTGATTCATGCAACCAGAATTGCATTTGTAGTAGGCCCCTAAAATATGACTTCTAATCAATACTGTAGCTACTACTGTTCTCAGCTATAGAGTCTAGGTCAACGTTACTTAATGCTACTCAATGTTGCTATACATAGATTCCTGACTAGTAGATTTAGTAACGCAGAAGGCATAAATACACCTAGGATTAGTAACATTGCATTGTTGAAATTATTGAAAGCTTCCAGAGATGATTATTGAACACAATAGTAATAATTAAAATACAGCCGCCATTTTTGTCCATTGGAAATCTGTCGATTATTTTTCATGAATCTACAGTTTTCTGTTCATTATCATTTAAGAATGTACACTTTTGTAATTGATCATTTAAGATTGGGTGGTCTTATATTATTTCAAATCGCAGTGTACCATCATTAACACATTGAAAAATATCTTGACTATAGTCAGGACTGAACTCGAGACTTCTATCTACGAGTCCTACGTTCTACCACCTGAGCTATGCAGGCTACAAATACAAAGAACTCAACCAAAATTCAACCAAAAGTCTTTTGAAACAGTCACAGTTATCCAGCAACAGCACCTGCTGCACGACGTGTTCATGCAGGTTGCATGGAACATGATATGTGCATGACGAACCAGCCAGAGAGCAGGCATTTTCACGGAGCGCACGTGACATGAGTGCTGTATTTTAAGTCAGATAACATCCTTGTAACAGCCAATTTTTTAAAGGCAATATCCTCGCCCCTGATGGGGCTCGGACATTCTTTTTCACGAATCATCTGTTACTAGGATGTTATCCTATACAGAATGCATACAGCTAGGTACAGTAACATTGCAGGTGTACATATTTTTCAGTTTTAGAATTATAGAAGTATATTGAGAGCATGCAGAGTTGATTATTTAACACATGGTAATATTCCACAGGGTTAGATCTAACAAGTAAGAG
>JAULBP010099440.1:0-11070 GCA_032355345.1 Lepetodrilus pustulosus
TACTACTACTACTACTACTACTACTACTACTACTACTACTACTACTACTACTACTACTAATACTACTACTACTACTAATACTAATACTACTACTACTACTACTAATAATAATAATAACAACATACTGCATTATAATAATAATAATAATAATAATAATAATAATAATCATACGTATTATAATAATAATTATTATTATTATATGTATCATACTATGGCGTTCTTCGCAATCACAGGTGCTTCTGGATACCAATTCGTAATACGGATTGCATTTTGTGCTATGGTGATTTTACTCAGCTTCAACGGATTACAAACTTGAATACATTCAACTTCAAGTACAAATTACACATGATTGGTCTACAAGTGAATATCACTTTTAAAATTAAATGTTAATGCACTGTGTATGTGAAAAATACAAATAACTACAAGTATCTCAATCAAGTCGATATATAAGTGAAACAATAACGAAAGCGGGGCTAACCAACATTTTGTTTGGGAGGGAGGGAGAGGGAGGGATGGGGTGTTGGTGGGCAAGAAAGTTAAAACAAATTCACTAATATCAATTACATGTCGTGATATGTCTACGTCTTAGTGAAATATTAATAGACTTTCCTTCTGTCTGTTTGTCTACCTCTGAACGTAGTCGACGCTCATTATTATATAATGTTGACCAATCCCATATGATGTAGCAGTCAATCACTTAGTGACATTTCGAGAATTAAATATCGGATACTGACCCGAATCCTGATTCTAAATTTGCCTGATTAATATGAAGCTGGCACAGCCTTAAGAACAACTACTGTCGTGTCTGATATAGAATGCTGGAAGCGATATCCACAGTACACGTGTGTGGTGTGTGCGTGTGTGTGTGTGTGTGTGCGTGCGTATGCGTATGCGTGCGTGTGAATGTTCAAGTAGTCAATATAATGCATGGACATGCAGAGGTAGGTTACTGTCATGTTCATAATTAAGGATGCACATTGTGATAATCTTTCAACTGTGAAACTGTTTTTACGACACATTGAAGGTAAATGAATTTAACTATTTAATGTTAGCCGACATGCTATAGTGTCTGATGTCTGAGATGGCAACGCACTTAAAACAAATGATGAAACTCGTCGATTAACTCGAGAGTTGCATAACACACTATGCACGCTCGTCTCTAGCCATACGTATGTATGCGCATGGACAATAACACGGTAGTTAGTAACGAAACAGATTATTAATAACGAAACAAAACAACAACAAAAAAAGGCTAAAATATACCTCCAAGACGGTCTTACATCAGACTAGATGTTTTTTTTTTCTTTCTATATGAGTTGTATGCTTAGCACACAGACAAGTATATAACTAAATTACCATTATGTATTACAGTTTCAAACTTACAATGTCACGGCAGAGGATGTTTAACCTAATTTCCGACTCTTGGATTATTATTCCGTCAAATTTCGGTCAATACTGGATCAATTGCTCATCTACTATAACCATGCGACACAAATTACCAAAACTACTACTATTATATTACTGGAAATGTCTATTCCAGCTTGTATAGTAAATCGACACCAATTAAGCCTAAATCATCGAGGATGTATAACTCGGAGTGACGTCACCCCGGGTGAAAACGCACAGAAGACGAGCCTGTGTTGTAACTAATGACATGTATCATTGATTATACTCGTGTGTCGTCGGGTTTCTTAACTGTAAACCAGCATTGCTATTACGAGATAGTATAACTACTGAATTACTGTGTTACCTGATTTCTGATGGAATTAATGCCATTGATAATTCTAGTGATATTCCTGGAGTAAAAGAAAACATGGTTTGTCATGTTCCTGACACAACTACTTTCTTTGTCAAGCAATCAGTTCATAACGCTGGCCTTGAATATTCTGGAAATGCTTTATGTAATAACTATGCTATCATATTACATCCATCAGTAAGCGCCACTTTTATCCAAGCATATAACGTTTCTAGAATTTATTATTATTATTTGTTTATGTGCTTCTGTAAAATATTCTCGTTTATCCAACGACCACTATTAGCGGGATATTATGTCCGTCCGTCTATTATATTGATAAATAATCGTTCACGTAGAACAACAAGTATCGTACGAATACACCGAAAGAGGTTCATATGTCATCACACGCATGCGTACAAGTTGCCAAGGGGATGTTTAAGAAGAGGTTTGGTTGGTTGGTGCCAAAACGAGTAATTTTGTAATACATCACAACTAATGCATAACGTCAAGCACTTTATAATTTCACTTCCCATAACTGACATTTTTTTTTATTATTTGAAACAAGAATACAACATCCATTTTCTTTAATTTATATATTTTAGCTGCGCAATCCATATTAATGTATAACTGCGTGAAAAACAAGTGTTTAATGGATTAGTGTAACAGTTATTTTAGCTGCATCTCGATTCCTTTGTCTGGAATGCACTATCATTATTTTCCACTTAAAATTGTAGACGTATTTGATAATCGTTGATTTTGTTTATACATAGCATGTCACATAATTCACATGAGTAGTAATGCAGTATATACTTAGTACATTAATTAAGTGCCAGCTGTCTTTCTGGACATAGACATTTAACTTTATAAATTATGCTAACAACGGATAATTCCCAAAAGTCTAGGCACTAGGTAATATTAAAATCACAACTGTAGAAGTATTTGAAGAAGAATGCCGAGTTACCAAACTTTGGTATGAAGCCACCCTCAAGCCAGTGACGCGGGTTTGAAGACACTTGTAATTAGAATTGAGCTAGAATCTTCTGGCCCTTAATGTATTGTGTTGAGTATAAGTCATAATGTACATGAAAAAAAGCCACTCCTGGCCAGATAGTATCACTTACCATCTTTCGTTGACTTATTATCTTGTAATTCGTTTCTATAAAGCAAAGTGCACTAGTTTCGTCTGGTAACGGAAGTAGATACGCTTTACTACTATTCTCATGTCAATGAAATGGACATCTCAATTAATAATCCTTTATAAAAGTTTAATGAAGTGAAAATGCAGTCTTTACTGTTTAACCGGACATAGCCGTACGTTTCCTTTGAGTTCGGGAGCCAGAAATCCTACGACAGTCCCTTGTAATAGCTCAATTCTAATTACAAGAGTCTTCAAACCCACGTCACGGGCTTGGATATCTTTAACTCCGACTTTAAAGTTCTCTCATCTCGACAATTTAGCTAACTGGCTCTTGGCGAAACGTTAACAAGAGGTGCATCCAGCAAACAATATCACGGAGGCAAAGCTGGCTGGGCACAATTAAACGTGCTTATTATACTTTTTCTTGTTCATCATTCAAGTATTTCTATGTCAGTCAGAAAGCCGATCATTAGTCGGTAATTTAAGTTGGACAATGCATCAAGTCTTGGCCAGGGCTGACAGGAGAGGGCCGATACCTCATTAGTCCGAGGGTTCAAGCAGGCCACAAGGCACTATCGCTGCTAGCAAATAGCAGAGCTTTATGCTTAATTGAGAGTAATAAAGAGCGTATATGCGAAAATAAAACGTAGTCACCGCGTCAAGTGGAAGACTCATAGACTCGACAGAAGACCTCGAGCCACGGCGACGGGATATTTTCATCTATTATTCGCCAATCAAATCAATATTGCTTTTGATGAGGAATTCTACAAACACACAACACGCCTAGTTGTTCTCTGAGTCTTCCAGCCACTTGGTATTCGCGAAGGAATCGATACCAGGGCGCCAGTTAAGAGAGTATTTGGGAGTCAGAGATGTCAGATGTAACTCAACACAAATGCGGGAGTCATTTGTTTGGGGAATATTTATCAAGACTTGCAGAATGTAAATATTTTACAAATATCATTAAGTATACAAAAACAATATCAATATTTTTTTAAATTTTTTTTTATATCATCTAGTATTTAAATAGTTCACAGAAGTGAATAATATGACTCGATGATTGATCTCCACCGCTTGTGCCATTGTATTTAACTATCGTAGTAGTATCAATGCAAATGGCATGACTAGAGTTGATACTTTGAACGTGTTGTATTTCTTCTAAGATTGGATGCGTTTTAGTAGGACAGGATTAAAGATCCAAGATCATACTTGCATACAATGTTTATAATTTCTATTTTTTTTTATTTGATGTTTTATTTTATTTTTATAAATCATATTAATATATAATATCTACCTTTAAACACATAATCATTAACTTTATAATGGTTTATAGCCAATTTAATAAAAGGTGTTTCTATATTCTAACAACGGACCGTCTCGTTTATGTTGTCCATAAGGAGGAAATTCTATTGCATATTCATGATGACCATAATGCGCATGCATTTTGAAGTAATACATACATGAATTCACGATACTACATGCTAAATTTAGGTGGTGTAGCTTTCAAACTGTTCTAAATTATCGAATTTGTATACTGGCGTTGCTCTAGTTTAAGATAAACACTCAGTAAATATTGTATTCTTCAATAATGGCTCGTACTTGTATTCTAGTGGGTATGCCACACTGATCGGACCTATATAATCGGACTGTAATGCCACACAACCCTCATACAATCCGTCTGTGTTCATTTTTTAATTATTTTTTTGGTTTGTATAATAAATATGTAAACGTTAGTCATCATTAGCAATGGGCATTTGCTGTGCATATAGTTATTAGCAATTAATAGAAGTATTTATCTAAACTCGTGCATGTAATTCCCTCCGCCTGTTGTATATAAATGTACATTCTAACTGTACCTCACACAATGTAGTCCGCAGTCCGAATCCCGTTCTGTTCTGTTCTGTAATACCATAGGTTCTTAACTACTGTGGCTTAGATTACATGCCAGTATACAGGCCATTACTCATTAACCAATAGTTTTCTGTTATTGCTATAGCTTACTAGCTAAGTGATTAGTGCACTTGTATTCATATGTCAAAGATGTACATGAGTGTGTTAGAGGAGAAAACAACAGTTCACGTCACTGCGTCCATCTCCTGTACACGTGCACCTTGTGAACTGAACATTTAAAAATAATCGTCTGTATAGACGATACCACGACACAAGGGCAATGCATGCAACTTGTTTTATTTATACAATTGGTATACACAATGGAGTTAAACGATTACGCATGAGTAATCTGATACTGTACATTAGAAAACAAAGTCAATGGCTTACGATTGGCCCTAGTAAGAGATCATAGCCAATGTCTAACATTTCACAATGTCCATTTACGACACATCTCTTCGTGACTCGGGCTAACGACATTACTGTAGGGAATACATTATTTAAGTTAAAGGCATTAAACGAGTACACGCTACTAATATCATACTGTACATTTAACAGATAAGGCATAAGCTTGAACCTAATAAGAGATCATTATCAGAGGGCCTAACATATATATCACAAAATACATTTACGATACATCTCCACGAGGGTAACCCTAAGGACGTTACTGTAGATAGCAAGGGATTCAATCAGTGAGCCAGTAATATAACCTATTGACATATTAGTGTCGCTTTGAGCATGCCTTAGTGAGTGGATTTGGCGCCTTTTAAGTATCCTTTATTAATAGTATTAGTAGTGTAGTGTTACAGTCTCTCCGAGATGGGCATGTCTCTAAGTGTGTCCGCTGTTCTGTCGTACATGTTGTTGGTGTAGCTTATGTCCCTCATATTCCTGGGTGGCATGCTGGACAAACGCGACTTGGGGTCATAGCCATCGTAGTCGTTATCGTTGGGAATTTTCTTTCTGTTCATTGCTGACCTTGAACAAAAGCAAGCTTCATTGACAACAATAAATAGTGAATAGATTTTTAAATATTATCACCCTGTTTTTATACGTACCCAATTAGCCTGCTCAACTATACAATTACATGATGAATGCGTACAAAACATTGTTATTTTAAATTCCATTTTGCAGATGTACACTTCCAGATGCTTGATAGCCATGCGCCCAATACTGGTAGAGTAATCTCTGTCTCCCTTGGCGGCCATATTGGATTTTGTGATAAATAGTTACCACCATTGATTATTATTTTGGACTTTGTGCCCAGTACGTTTGCAACGTTTCGTGCTTTTAATCTGTATGGTGCGAACTTCCTTTAGCAACTACTGTAACCACGCTCTGTAAACACAATGCAAATTAAATTATTAGTATATATTCCACTCATGTCCCTATTGCTGTTTTCAGCTACTGGATGAGGTAACACAGATTGGTCTTGACGGAGGCCGGTACTACCACGAAGCGACTTCTCTGAGTGAAACACAGACAGGAAGCTGGATTAAGACGTTCTCAGAACTAAACCCAGCCTCAACAGCCGATTGCACATTTATCAATATGTGCCCATCAAAATTTATTACATCTGTCATTAAATAACCGGAGACATCTGTAAGGAAATCAATTAGGTACTGATTTAGTTCCGAGATGCGCTTCGATGTGTAGCGATGGCACTGCTTTTTCTTGCTCCTTTCCCCCAATCACGTACAGTTTGTCATCTGCTATTAATGCGACATATGGAATCAATAGCAGTCAGCCCAGCTCTGATCGAGAGATGTCATATCAGATTTGCGGTAAGAACTGTGGCAATTATTCATCAAACAGATCCCAAAGCCAGATAATGCTCTAGCCTTGTCTCATCTTGAGAGTTCCTGGTTTGACAAAAAAAAATAAACCCAGGAACTCTCGTCCTCTGGTGATCTGACCAAGTATTCATTTAATTCCACATTAACTTATCCCCTTTCAATGTGCGATAATGCCTGCTAGAAATATCCAACATAGGAAGCAAGAGGGCATGTGTTGAAGATGGACCAAGGGGAATAACTCTTTAATGTGCTAACCTGTATTGCCCTTCTGATGGGGTATATGCACGCGCACCACTACTCTTTACGCAAAGCCTTACACATAGATTATATCTATACCGATTGATACCTGTTATCAGCGTGTCCTATCTATTACAACTACGGTAGGTACAGACAAGCCAGCTCTACGATACATTCAATGTTACTTTGTAGCTATGCTATGCTAGTGTATTATCTTATGCCATCTTCCTGATGCCGCACATCGCAATATTTGAAAGAAATACACACCTTGGACAAGATATGTAGAGCACCATGGAACATTGCGCAGACAGCTATATGATTTAGACGACAGCCTATTATACTACATTACCAACTCGTATTTAAACATGTAATTGATCTGCTCCTTAGTGTAATTTTAATAGCATAGGCCTACATTGGTAGCAGTTATATTTGCATGCATGCTATACATCATCATCAGTCAATTATTGTACTGGTGTAATATTCATGTACGCTAAGCATAAACCATATCTGTTAGCTTCTGTGGTAATATAACATTTGCCATTAATCGAAAAACAGCGAAGGCTGCCTTAATTGTAATTGCGATCTCTTCTGTCTAAATTCCATCCGATATAAAGTGGATGATAAAACCTGAACGCATTTCCTAATTGGACCAGGTAAAGCGTATTCAGGTGAGGGCAATATCAAACTATCCTCAAGACGCTACGACATCGTATTTGATCTACCAGCGTGGATAATAGCGATAAATCCATGCCTTCTTTGAAGTAATTATTTCTTTGACATTTGATCCTCACCGATACTTTATTGGTCAATTATATGCTCCCTTAGCCCCGGAACGTAGTATATTCGAAAGGAAAAGCTATATCTCTAAGATAAAAGAAGAGTGAATTTGGAGTTACGAGAGAAGAGTTGAAGGCGAGTTGGTAATGGCCTCGCTGGCTTCACTACCGTATGTAATAGTCTTCATTAACCATCCTATTTCCTCATTCATGTAATATGACGGCAATATAACCCTACAGAAAGGACGTAACTGCAATTAAATCTTCACGAGCTATTGATAAATGCCGTGATAATTACATATACCTTAGATTAATTTCAGAGTCCTCTCATTAGAGCAGATTTAAGGTCCACTATATGATCTAAGTCTGCTCATCCAACAATGGCATAAATCGTCCATGCCGTACTGGCCTAGCGATGTGAGTAAAAGATCGGCAAAATAGCATGGGAATAGATTTGCTTTAATGGGATAATCGGTGAACGACATTATGCCTAGAGATAAAGAAACATATCTTGTCATTATTAAAGTACATCGTAAATGAATACTACTTTCCCAGATTAATGAAGTCGGGAATAGATTACCGAGGATGTATCCTTCACATCAATTCTATCGCTGCAAAATACTATCACATCGCCATCAAAACTACGTTGACTTTTAAGGTTATGGGCATGGATGCTGTAGTAATTAACGCATTCGATAATCGCCAGTTCAAGACACGAATTGCATAGAAATGCACATGGTATTAACACGTGTGCACAGTTACCAGTATAGGATAATTACCAATTGTTCATATTTACTTACCAGCAGTGCGCACAGTCATATGCGTTGATACAATATTGTATACATTGAAACTAAATTAGCATTGCCTATTTATAGAACACAGGAGTCACTTTCATTCGCGATCCTCTGTAACTATTGAGCATAAGGCATTCAGACACCTGGCTTAATATGCCAAATCAAATAGGTGAGAACAAAAACGCCAATTTCAATGTGTACAGCAGAAATAAGCTAGAGCTACAAGAGTCGTAATTCACTATGCATGCATATTACCCGCGACCCCTGTAGCACTACCACCAACGGTGACACGGAAGCTGATATCATTATATTGATGCAGAATAACAACAGTGGCATATACCTAATACTGCAGTAGTTTGTTCACATTGGAATGGAATAGATGTTAAAAGTGGAATACCTTTTCCTGATGAGTAGAACAGCGCCTGCCACGATGACAACAGCTAGAACACCAACAATCACAGCAAGGGCAATCGTAGCACCATTTCCACTTGGAGTAGCGCTAGCGCTGGCCTTTTCTGTCAACTTCTGTGCTGTGCACATTGGATCTGTAGTTAACAAACATGCATGAGTTAAATTTTTAATAATATGCGTCAGGTAGTTGATATTTAAAAAAGAATACACGATTCTAAAAAGTAAATATATGTTATTACCTGTCGCTTTCGTCCAATCAGTTTTTTTAACCGAGGGATCACAGACGGAACACTCTTCTTTAGCGTCCTTGTCTCCACCATCGTGGCACTTTCCAGATATGAAACAGGTCCCTTCCTGTTAAATTTAAACGAGATGTAAATATTTACGTAACAATTACATGATTAATACATACAAGAGCAGACTCGGATGTTGTTGACGATTCCATTTCAGATAAACACACACTTAGATGTATCTGTGTCGATGAATACATGCTACTTGCATGCATGCACTCAATTTGACGACATTATCCTACAACTACATTCCAACAATGGAGGCTGAAAATGATGATGGTCACTAAATGCAAGTGTTATAAGTTGCCAAATACGGTATGCAAAACTACAGCTTATGCAGCGATTGACAATTGCGCTTTGAATTATCATACTCTGTATTTTATTTTATTTTTAAAATTGGGTTAGAGAGCCGCTTTCAGGATTGTTTCACTGTTATCATGACAGTGTTAGGGCAGGAGAAAACCTCGTAACATCAATGCCGCTGAATGATGCAATAAACCTGCGAGCAAAGAATGGTACTGACAGACGAACGCCGATAACGCCAGTGCCACAGCCAACCTCTATCATGATCAGGTCATCGAATTTTTATGTCGGACACTCGGGACTAGGATCTGAACCCGGAAGCTTGGCCTCCGAAGTCTTCATGTTCTACCACTGCTCTACCACTGCTCTACCACTGCTCTACCACTGCTCATGCGACGTATTACTGGCAAGCACGTTAATTACTTTGGTGTTCAACGCAATTTACGAATTTCACCTTCTGACTGCAACTGGCGTCGGTTCCGTCGCCTTGTACGATACACACATGACAGTCGTCGTGCACCACGTGCATGTAGCTGACGACACTGTGACGTCGGCCGTCGTTGGTCACGGAGATCCTGGCACTGGGTGGGAGAGTGGGGAGGGTGCACACCACCTGGTAGATGTTCAAGAAGACGGCTTCCACAGGAATCCATTGACCTACTTGGAGCGGCTCCACGTGAGATGTTACCTAGAAGGTTTATAATTAATAATGTAAAATGGTACCGAGTATAATGAATTAATTTAAACATTGAAAATTGACAACTATCAAAGCCAGTTGAGTATTAAAATGAAAACCCACCATTATGACGCATGTACTTGCAATGTTGTGAGTGGTGGTATACACGTACTCGTACCAAATATGTACTGTAAATCACGAAATTAACGCGTTACTAATTTAATGCGACCTCCTGATTTTAGACATAAATGCGTTATGAATTAAGTGCGAAATTAAGAAAAGTTAATGTATATATACTATTGATTACTTATTGGCATGGAAACATTCATATATAGCTAACTTAGTATTGTTCTTGGATAATATACAGTTCAGGAACAGCATTTTGGATTATTTATTGGGCTTTGCATTATATTTGAAGGTGTGTGGTTATGGCACGTCCTCTTCTACGTATTAACGGGATTTCAGACGCTAACTCAATCCCTAGAGTGAAACACCTTGTTGCCATTCAGACACACTTTAATGTATGTAAGGACTTATTGGCTAACGACGCAACCTGTTCGGTAATGCAGCTATCACCAATGAGAGTAAAGGACACACCTTAATGGGTTGGTATGCACATCTCAGTGTATCGCTCTCTACAAAGTCGTATCCTGTGATGGTCACTTGAGAACAATCTGTCAGCCTGCTATTACAACCGAGTCCATCCGCACTGATAGGGTTCACTTCCGGGACAGTGGACTTGCTGACTTCGCATGTGGGGCCAGTATAACCGTCATCACATACACATGCCCCTGTAACAATAAAAACAATGCAAATACCATAAGCAGTTATTCTATATATTTGCGCAGTTTCTTACTACTACCACTACCACTACTACCACTACTACTACTGCCGATGCTGCTACTATTACTACTACTACTACTACTACTACTACTACTACTACTACAATAATAATAATAAATATAATAATAACAATAATAATAAGAAGAAGAATATAACACGTAAATAATACTACTAATACTACTAC
>JAULBP010099451.1:0-11068 GCA_032355345.1 Lepetodrilus pustulosus
GTTGACTAGATCTGTCAAAACAGATTAGACCGACGGCGACTTAAAAAGAGAAAGTGTTTTGACAACAACACATTGTTTCACGAAACCTGTTGATAGGTTTACCAGCGTAATTTCCCTTGGATTAGAAGTCGGGCTAACATAAAGGATTTGCAAACACTGGTAATCAGTGTCAGTTATGCTGGACCCGAAATTGAGTTATATCGTTACGGCTGCCAATAATAAATAGACTGCCCCGTGTCTTGAATGTTAAAACTGAGCCATGTCTCAACCAGCTAAATGTGTCGGTACAAAGAGGCAAATTCAAAATTAATGCATAATGGTTCATACTTTGTGTGATGAAATATATAACTGAACTCTTGCCAAATTCAGATAACCGGAAATTCAGTTACCCGGATGATTTTACTGGGAACGCAATCGTCCGGATAAACGGGGGTCGATTGTATAACAGTCTTTTATCAGATTGTTCACTGATATGATATATTGGATAGTGATATGTTTTGTTTTGACTTTCTAAATGTTAATTTGTTTTAAAAGTTTTCTATGAAATAAAATTATTTTGTTGATATCTCAACTTGTCAGCTTACAGCAGGAGGAAACCTGCAACATCTGTAGCAATGAGTGTTGTAGTAAGCCTGCATAAACTGGCTCATACTAGTGAACCAAGAACGATTGTGACATACAGCATAAATAACACGTCCTATTGTAATCACTTGGAAATGTTTCTTTCACCAACATTGATGTTAGGTCCCTGGGGTGGGGTTTGAACTCGGGACCTTTGGCTGGGAAATCTGCCGACCTACCACTACACCACCACCAGCCACTGATGATATGTACACTACTCTGGAGATAGGAGATTGTCTAGTGATGATGTGTACACGCCACTGGGGAAATACAGGGCTCTGTCTGCTGTTCCATATCTTCCCATTACACTCGGACCACGATTCCTGCTAATACAGAGAGAGACAGAGACAGAGACAGACAGACAGAGATTCTGTCTTATTAGCTGTCCATGCCATAGTTTGCCATCGATGGGGTTGTTAGTATCATGCAGGTGCGATAAAAAAAAAAATCTGGGATTGTTTTTTTGTCAATGGAGACTTTAATTTTATTTTGTCACTGGAGATTTTGCCGTCAATGAGATAGTTAGCTATCGAAGGCGTAGTTAGTATTAACCAGGCATGATGAATATAATTTTGGGTTTGTTTGTTTTTGTCACTGTAAACTTTGCCTTCTCTTTTCCTTTTCATCAAATAACTGGCTAAGGCTTTGATAAAAACTCAGCTGCATGAATAGCTTAAGCAGAGGATTATGGATATAATTAGTGATCATAGGAGATGTAAATTGACTCGTAAATAGTTTTCCACATAGGATTACACTGGTTCTTGGTGAACTCTAGTGTAAACTGTGTATTAACCTGGAAAATAATGAATTTATCTTCAACAAAATAAGTTAGGGATCAGCAGATATTTGGTGGGAAGCTTTTTACCAAATGTCAAAACTCGGATGTCCCATTAGTCTTCGAATGTGTCTGCATATGCTTGGAGCCAACGTACATTTGGAAATAGTATTAGATACATTCACATGTCAAAAAAGTTCACTGGCCCCTAATTTATTTTGTTGAGTGTTTTGAAGTAGTGTGTATGTATGTATTCTAAGTGGGATATGTTCGGGTAGATGTACATGTCTTGTGTTTTTGGTATACTGCCAGTAAATGTAAATTTAATAAACATTTGGCAGTCCATGCGCTGATTTCTGGAACGTTTTTGCCGAGATACTTCTCGGATTTCAGTCTTAACATCCATCCCAATTGAGATTGGATTTTTATCACATTTCTGTAAAGCCAAAGTGACAAATCTTGTCTGTCTTTGAGATTTTATAGCAACTACACTATATGTTTGCTAATGCTCAGTTTTTACTGTCACGATTTATAACCTTTTTAGAAATCCTGACTGATATGTTTGCGAATGCTTATACTTAGGTCTGAGATATCCCGCTGTGACGTAAAACAATAATTCACTTACTCTGGTTTGAGATCTAAATGCTTTTTGAGAAATTAAGGTTAGGTATATTGGGAAAAGAGTTTTTAGTTTCAAAGTATCTCACAAATATTTTAGACAAAATCACTAGATTTCCCTCAAGATACCTACTAACACAATCTGAGAACCAATGAAGAACGGAGTCTCAGATTCCAATTCACTGACTCCAGAATAAGATTTTGTGACACCTTATCCTCCAAGGACGAATTTGACCCAATTGCTGGCCAGTGGACACTGACCTAAATCACCAGTACGACTGGTCAGCACCATTGAGACACTTTGATGTAATTAATGGTTTCTTGTAGAGCTGCCAGTTCTATTGTGTTTCATGTCACGTGTCGTGTCATCAAATGGAAACTGAATCACTAGTGCATTGGGTTCGCTGCTTTTAGTGCATTGGGTCCACAGTCTAGTGCATTGGACTGCTCTCTAGTGCATTGGACTGCTCTCTAGTTCATTGGTCTGCTGTCTAGTGCATTTGTCTGTTGTCTCTAGTGCATTTGTCTGTTGTCTCTAGTGCATTGGACTGCTCTCTAGTGAATTGGACTGCTCTCTAGTGCATTGGACTGCTGTCTCTGGTGCATTGGATTGCTCTCTAGTGCATTGGACTGCTCTCTAGTGCATTGGACTTCTCTCTAGTTCATTGGTCTGCTGTCTCTAGTGCATTTGTCTGTTGTCTCTAGTGCATTGGACTGCTCTCTAGTGCATTGGACTGCTCTCTAGTGCATTGGTCTGCTGTCTCTAGTGCATTGGTCTGCTCTCTAGTGCATTGGACTGCTCTCTAGTGCATTGCTGCTGTCTCTAGTGCATTGGACTGCTCTCTAGTGCATTGGGTCCATTTCCTAGTGCATTGGGTCCATTTCCTAGTGCATTGGATCTGCCACCTCTAGTGTATTGGACCAATGTCTAGTGCATTGGGTCCAGTTGTTAATGTACTGAGATATTGCAGAAATTGAATAAGTCGGTGAATGATGTCTTAGAGAATGATGTCTTATAAAGAATCGTAACTAATATTGACCTGAAAACTGCCATAGAATATTATATATATATCCATTGTTTTTGTTGTTTTCGTTGGGCAAATTGAAGTATGACAGTTCATGATTAATTGGAACGTTTGATGTCAATGGCAAAAGAAGAAAAAAAATGTTTATCATGATTTTATGTAATGATGAAAACCCTCAAGGTTTCTATGAAATGAAAGGATGGGGGAAATAGTAAATTGCTTGGTTAGATGAGCTTATATTTTCATCATGATTCTGTTGTCATCAGTGCTGTCCTTGTACTATCTAGATTAATCAGAATTACTGGTCTATAGCCCAAGGCTGCCTTTGCCCTGATGCACAAAACAGCCATATTTTACTATCTCTTCAAGCAAATGACTCGTAAAATGTAATATGTGTATAAGGTATAAGGCAGCTCACTTAGAATACACATGTACATTTCAAAGTTGAAAGCACATGAACAACAAGTGTCTGAGGTGCTGTACAGCTACTAATGTGTTTATCGTATATTTCACGTTATGTGTTGTTACAACCATATTTTGGTGGTTAATAACATTTTACTATACTGGCTTATTGAGGGTTAAAAATAGTGTAATAGTACAAAATGTAATTTGAGTACAAGTTTTCTTGTGAAGGTAATTTTGACTTCCTCATTTGCAAGGCCAGGATAAACTGGCCTAGGGCACCTCTTGAGGCCTCCCAGAGGCAAAAGGTTAGACAAAGTCGGATCCAAAATCCTGTAGTAATGAAAAGTACATTTCTTCTGTTACTATAACTATGGCTTATTTTGTGGATAATACAAACCATCATTTAATTTATCTTTATGTTTTATTTATTTATATTAATTATTTATGTTTATTTTAAATTTATTTAATTATTATGGTAATTATTGATATTTAATTTGTTTATTTAATTATTATATTAATTATTTATATTGTATTTACTTATTTACTTATTGTATTAATTCTTTTTATTTTACTTACTTATTTAACAATGATATAAATTCTTTATATTTAATTTTAACCTCCTTCATGCTGGAGGCACCCGGAGATGTCCAACAGAGCAGTGACCATGATCAATCCTTATTCAAGCATTTCCGTTTAATTTGTGGATATTAACCGTCAAGTATTTAAACTTTAAGAAATCGAGCATTTCCATTACTATGGTTTAATTCGTGGATACAACCCATCAAATGTCTGAATAATGCCAATGTGCTTCAGGGGTTAATTGATTTCTGTTACAGCACAGACATTAAAGGGCTTGCTGTGTATGTAGTGCGAGCAGTCAGAGAGTGGGAGTATGCCAGCACTGTGTAGATGCATACTTAGTTAGGTATAGATATAGGGCAAGCTTTACGATGCTGCCGTGTTGTGCCACAGTGTCATTAGATAAGTTTCATGACACAGCTGGTGCCAAATAGGAAACGCAGTCACCAGACACACTTCACAAATATTTCACAGCTCATAATGTCATCATTTTCCTTACCCACAGTAGTACTGGTCAATTACATTGATTTCCTCCGAGTTCTAATTAACTCCATTTGAGCAAGAGAATTCATGACTGCATTGACAGATTATTGGACTTTTGCAATTTATTTTGTTTATTAAAAAGTGTTTTATAAAATTTGTTGATATGGGCCATTTGTTTTGTACACGAAGACATGAATAGTTTGTTGAGACTGAACTATGTTTGGGATACCTCTGAGCGGACCATCACGGTTTGTGTTGTCAGGTTTTCTCTGATACCTCTGAATCATAAATATTAAGTGTTTTGGCTCACAATATTAATTTAAGTTTGATTGTAACTGTATTTTTTATTTGTAAATTTAATTTGTGGTTGTCATAAGACATATTAATGATTGGGGTTTTCTATGATTTCAATTATTTTTCAATGACATTATTATTATTTAATTTTTAGCAATGAAACTGATAGGTATTGATAATGGTACTTGCCATGTATTTAGTTCTTCGTATATAAGCATCTCCAAATTTGTCATGTGGCTGCTAGTACCATAGGTTATTTTACACCTACATTCATGGCACATTAATCATTAGTTAATCATTGTAAATCTAGGTACCACATGTTCTTTAAGATTCAACCTTAACGACAGGAAATGTGAACATCTAATACTTGATAATAGCAGGTTGCAATAATTAGCATCAAATATCACAAAATCTCCGCAATAGTCTGTCATTAAACTGAACATTAGTCAGTTGATGTTTTTTTCCGTGTACTTAGTAAGTATCATGTGTATGCATATCTGAAGCTGTAGTCACCCTGCTAGCACATAGTTTTGTCACCTATACCCTGCTCTGGGAGTGCATCATTGGCATGCCCGAGTTGACTGGTAGCGATATGTGCATAGCATGGCTGCGTCAGTGGAAATCTGTATATACCATCCTTCTTTCATGGACATACTTCTAGTCATCCTAAACATCCTACCAGATCAGATCAGACTGGATCACCAGCCATACGTCTAGCTATACAAAGTATTTCAGCTCCCATATGCCACTGCTATCCACAACAATACATGGAGGTGTCTAGGTTCTAGGACTAACTACTAGCCAAACTCAGTTGGGACGGACGTCCACAGATACTTTCTAGGTAAACAGAAATAATTTTGAGATGTATGTCGATTGTTTTGCGGAATCATTGTTTTCCTGAATCTTGATACTTATGTAGTCTGTTATTGTCGGTATGTATTAGTTTTCTTTTGCTGTAGGATCTAGCTAGACAAACTATTTCATCTCCATAATGCCACTGCTATCCGCAATGGCGTGGAAATGTCTAGGTCCCTGGACTACCTTCTAGTGAGACTATCAGTCGGGACATCCATGGTAAACAAAAATCGTTTTGAAATGTATGTCGATTGTTTTGCTGAATCTTACATCTTTTGAAGACTGTTATTATCAGTAAAGGTTGTTTTGCCATTGGATTTGGTTGTTGATAGTTGAACAATCTTCCACAGCTAGGTACAGTAGGAACCCAGTCAGAGGTTATGGTCTTTGTCCAGCTCTAGGTTGGGTTGTTATGCTTTCTCCACACCAATGTTGTCATATATCACTGGATATTTTGTCTGTGCAGCTGACATCCCATGTTCGAGATCAAGTGCTGTAGATATTGATCAACACTATCATCTTTCAAAGTGGATCGTTCTACATTGATTGTAGTGCCATTTCTAATAGTGTTGTAGCATTCCTATGATGCCACAGCGCAAATGTACAGCATATTATTCCTTGACATACGTTATCTGAATGTCTTTACAAAGTTCTTTTTTTGGAGGTGGAGGAAGAGCTTCGGATTTGTGTTACAAGCTACTATCAAATTCAGTCCAAAATGACCACTTAATCTGTGATTGTATGCCTTTAATTAAAAAAATTCAATATTTAGATTAGTATAAAATAAAATTGTATTACTTTTTATTATTATCATTATGATTATTATTATTATTGTTATTGTTATTATTCTTATTATTATTATTTATGTTATTATTATTATTTTTATTTGTTGTTATTATTAATATGTATGTTATTTATCACACGTTCTCAACATGTCATGGTTGTTTCAGATCGGTCACCGGATGTGGACAACGACTCTGATGAGGAAGACGTACAGGACTTCAACGACCCCGACTTCTCCTCCAACGACGAGATGAGCGACAGCGAGCCCATAATGCTGGACGAGGACGGACGACCGCGACCCAGGAAAACTAGTCGAAACAAGATCAGACCAGTCATGTCCAGGGTAAGCCAGTCATAGCAGGATCAGACCACTTAATGGTCATGTTAATCCTGTCATAGCAGGATTCGACGAGTCATGTCCAGGTTAATCCAGTCATAGCAAGATTCGACCAGTTATGTCCAGGTTGAGCCAGTTGCAGCAACCAAGCAATGGTCATGTTTTGTTAAATTTTTTGAAATTCATCTGGTCACATTTATTCCGTAACACATTAAATAGGTTGACTACATTCTTGGCATGAGTCTTTTAAATAATTATTTTGTAGTGACAAATGAACATATTTATAGGTATTGTAACATCCTATGTAAGTAATATTTGGAACTTTTTTGCAGCAAAGGAATATAAAACAACGGTTCATAGCTTTACTGAAGAAGTTCAAGGTGTCAGCTGAAGATGTAAGTTGCATTGTGGTTTTTACCCAGCAGAAAATGGGTACCTGGTAGGATTAAATAAGCATGTGAATGATAACCTAGCACCTTGAATGGCAGCTTGGGTTGTATACCTCCCAGGGAGATGAGAAAGAAAATGAGGGCACACTGGAGCAATTGGTATTCTTTATTCACTATATATGCATTATATACAATATGTTGCAAATTTCATGTTCCAAATTTCATTGTCAGGAAATAATGTTCAATACTCCTCAAAACTTTATTAATATCATACATATAAAATTTATGAGGTTCTATAAATAATAAATATCTGAAATAAATATTATTGCAGGTTCTCGATTCTGAGGCTGACCATGACCTCAACGACCCCGACAACACGCCCGGCGACATTGACGACCTGTTGGACGAGCTCGATGACATGAGCGACAGCTGCCCAGAACTGGACACCATTAGTGTAATGTCCACACCAAAACCCAGACTCAGGTGAGTGTCACATGATGTGGCCCTGAGATTACAACGCACAAACTTTAGTAGTATTTCATGATCAAGTTCAAAATTTATATGTGGATTTGTGAACAAAATTTTGAATTGAGCATGAAGTCATCCTCAAGAAATGTTCGCAATCTCTGGTCCTTGGCCAGTCTCAGACCATTGGAGACCTTTTGGCTCCAATGTCCAATGATCTAGATCTACTATATGCCCCAGTTGACCACCAATATAATTGTGACCAGTCTGCTAACTGCGATTAGATTAAGGGTGTGTGTGTACATATCACAAATGGATTCAGGTGCATTTTGCAGGTGATTGCATTTTCTCACAATTGATTTTTGTGTGAACAGTTCATTAAAATTTTGTGAAAGCTATTGGTACCGAAATCTGGTTTTGGTGTATACAAGCTTTAGAAGTCAAGTCAGCTGCTCAGGTTTACTGCAACATTCAGTGCTACATATGTTACAGGTTTCCTCCGGTCCTAAACTGACAAGCTATAAGTGAAAGAATTTTGAGAGTGGCTCTAAACCCCAATTAATAATGGCCAGTGCTTGCATGTTTACTGCAATATCATATGGTACAGGAGTTGCAGATTTACTACCGATATAAACTGACATGGCATGATATGAGTGAACATTTTAAAGCTGCTCCAAACCCCACCTGAAAAATAAATTAACTGATTGTTTTATGTTGCGTACTTTCAGACCGTTCTTCGCAGCAAGGAGTAGTACCCATGACTCGGACCTCCCACCTACAAAACTCCAGGTACGAGTTGTCTCCCCCTTAAACATACTTCTTTACAAATATTGTCCGTGGAATATTCATAATTTTTTGTGTTTGTATACCAACAATTCTACGAATACCAATAAATCATTATCTTTGTGTTCACAGAAAAAAGTAATGGTACATTATATTTTTAGATTTTTCAATCATTTCATCAGATGATGGAAATTTGTATATATATTTTTTAATAGGACATATATCTAAGTGGAACTAAATACACCATATCTACTGCTTGCTAGTTGAGAAAGTTTGTTTTAATCATGTTTGTGAAATCTTCACCATTTCTATGTTTGCCTGTTCAAAGTCACAAATACAGTGATCCCTCGATATAACGCTGAAGTTGGGGTCCATGATATACCCCCTGCCCTATAGTACCCGCCTTATATGATATTACAGGGGAATAACGAAAATAAAAATGGGATCCATGTCTGACTCCGCCCTATATCCGAATTCGCTGTGTATCGGATCATGTTATATCGAAGGGACACTTTAATTGAAACACAACATTTTTAGATTTTTCATCAGGTGTGTTCAGGGCTCGACATTAACTTTTTGAGGCACTTGTCCTTGTGCCTTATCGGACATGTAACTAGGTAAAAGGCTTGTTAATCTGGGCTAATTCACCTGTCCGCCTGTGAATCATACCTGTCCCGGACAGGCAGACAATCCTTACTGTCGAGCCCTGATACACTACTGTTTAGGGCATCTCCGGTTGTCTGCAGCAGGGAGAGAACTAAATTTTACAACATAGAATTTGTATTTGCAAATCAATAGTTTATTAATTAATTTTCAATCAACCAATCAGATTGCTTCTATGTGGTTCTACTATTAAAATGCAGAGGAAAAAAAACCCCAATAACACATTTTAATTTGATATGATAATTTCATCGATTTGTAATTAATTATTCCAAAGTGCATTTACATTTAAGAACTACCAGCTTACATGTAAAGCTCTGTTTGCCCATCCAAGAGCTGGTGTGTAGGATCCTGTTTCTGTCAGCATCGTACTCAGACCCACGAACGCCTGGGACTCGTCGATGAGATCTTGACCAAAGGACATCATCTTGATGGACCAGGTCAGCTCCACAGACTGGAAGTAGGCCATCTGGCTGCCGTAGAAATCGTAGTTCTTGTTGCGCAACTTGGTCAGCTTGATGTAGGCCTTGTACTTGGCCATCCACGTCTCAATGCAGGGGTTCGTGTCGAGGAACTTGATGAGTCTAGTCAGCACCTGCTCGCCTTCGACACAGGCGTTGAACTCCATGAACAAGTCTACGATCTGGAAGCCAGTGTTCACGACCTGCTTCACGGGTTCCGATGTCGTTGCCACCTCCAGCATCTCCAACACGGAACTGAACGAGCTGGCGATATCCGTGATGAAACTGTTTCCGCTCATTTGAATGTTTCTGAAGTATTTCAAATAGTGAGGATATGTTTCAGGTCCGGACAACATCTCCTGAAAGATGTCGCACATGCAGATTTCGAAACCTTGAGGCAGCAGCTTTCGTCGATTGAGAACAGTGACGACTTCGAGTTTCCGCATTTTCTGGAAAGCTTTTCTCTCCGCTTCCAAGAATTCTTTGTCATCAGGTAGGTTGGATTCCGTTAGTTCCTTGATTAGTTCTTTTGGTATTTCAATTGAGGACTGAAAATTATCGGGCGTTTGAACCCACTGGTGAAAGTAACCTTTAACGAGTGTCATGGAGTCCGGACTGTCATCACTCCAGCCTGTACCCTTGTCGTCCTGACGTGTTGTGTGTGCTTCTTTCTCAGTATCAAATTCCACCTTTTCTGTTTCGAATTCTGTCTTTTCCGTCTCTGTTTCTCCACTATCTGCAGCCACACTGCTGGAGTTGGTGCCTCCATTGAGATACAGGACGTTCTGTGCTCCTTTCTCGGAAATAGACGGAAGTGGTTCATACTTGGGATACTGGAGACTCTTCGACTTGTTGTCGACTTCACTGAAACGTGCAGCCTGTGATTCTGGTCGGTGGATAACAGTGTTATCCAGGAATTCAACCAGATCTCTGTATCTTCTCCGAAATTCAACGTTAGCATCCGGGTTTTGCAGTGCTTCCCGGAAATGCCTGTACCAGTCTGTGTTCTTATCCTTTGTTGGGAGAATATCAATGAGCTTACGTGCCCTGTCGCTGGGCGATGTTCCCTTTTCTATTTTCTTCTTTTCGCTTTCGGAGATAATTCCTAAGTCGCCCAACTGGTCCAAGATATGTTCGACTTTGAGTTCCTGTACTATTGCGATGCGGTTGACCTTTAACCTCATGATATTTTGACGGTCCATTCCAGACGTCTTTTGGACAGAAGATTTTGACATGTTTGGAAGATCAGATCTGATTAGAAAAAGCGTAACACATTAATACTGTACATCAAATATACACTAAGAAACAAGTTTTAAAATGGCATAATTCAGTTACAAACTAGAACCAAAATATAATTCTACTAGTTACATTCTTCAAATTTACAACAGATAGTCTTAATGCACTGTATTAATATTGATAGTATTTATAAAAATATATATTAGTGTGTGTAGTGGGAGGGAGGGAGAGAGAGAGAGAGAGAGAGAGAGAGAGAGAGAGAGAGAGAGAGAGAGAGAGCGCGAGAGAGAGGGAGAGAG
>JAULBP010099462.1:0-19647 GCA_032355345.1 Lepetodrilus pustulosus
CCCCTCTCCCTAGCTTCCCCCCACCCCCCACCCCTCCTTATCCAGGCCAATACAAACATCCCCACTACTTTAATATGCTTCATCAAACAAGTATCTATTTAAACATTGTTCCTTTCTTTATCTTTCAAGTAACACACTTATGGTACTTGTTTCTAATTACCACTCTTAAGCTGACAATTCACCTTTGTTTTAAATACAGGGAAACTACTTTCTAATTTACATTTTTGTAAATATTGGAGAATAATAGTAATAATACTAATACATGTACTACTACTTCTACTACTACTACTACTACTACTACTAAGTAGTAGTAGTAATAATAATAATAATAATAACAACAATTTGATGTATGTAATGTCACTAGAGCTTAATACACAAGGACATGCTTACAGCGATAATTTCTTTACAATGTAAGATCAAAGGAGTACCGGTAGATTGAACGTGCATACATTTGGACAAATTTATTAAGTTAATTTTATTTTCTTTTTATTTCAGATTGTATCCAATGAAGGAAACTTACTGTTCTGTGATGAAGACTGTAGACAAAAACAGGTATGTGAACATTAATTTGTTACTTAATGTGTTCAAGCAGAATTAGGAAATACAGATAATGTAGAAGGAACTCAACAAATAAAGAATTTGAAACTCGGCATGTGTGTATGCTGCAGATACCAAATGTTTTCGCCACACAATACAATAAAAGTCGGACAGCAAAACACAATATTATTAAAACATCTCACATTCACAGTTGCCATTTATACTTGTCAGAATCAGTGCCCTCCAGTAGATTTAGGAGTGTTGCATGTTAATTGGTTATGATTTTCAATGTTTTGATATAATTATTCAGTGTTGTATATTGTGTGTGATGTCCAACGTGATATATTGAGCAATAAATCATCGGCTAGCTAAGTGACCAATTAGCCATGGTGTGGCAGTGGTCAGAAATGTAGCATCTCTTTGATGGCGCCAAAGGACAGAGACATTTCCAGCATTGGCGTTGTAATTGGTTCTACTGGTTGCTGCTGTGTTGGACACCTACTAGAGACCTTCGTATGAATGTGGGATCACTCAAACAGAACCATCACTGGCCCCTAGGCTCATTGGATCCTATCTGGACCATATTGACCTTCATTGGTCCATTAGCTCTTTGCTAGAACCCTCAATGGACCTTCACTATCTGATCCTCAGTGGACCTCTGCTAGACCCTCAAAGGACCTCTGCTAGACCCTCAAAGGACCTTTGCTAGACCCTCAAAGGACCTTTGCTAGACCCTCAAATGACGTTTGCTAGTCCCTCAAAGGACCTATCCTAGACCCTCAAATGATGATTGCTAGACCATCAAAGGACCTTTGCTAAGACCATCAATTGACCCTCTCTGATACTCAATGGACCTTTGCTAGACCCTGAATGGTAATTTTCTAGGTCCTTGCTGGACCCTCAGTAGACCCTCAGTGGACCCTTACTAATTGACCATCAGTGGACCTTCACTTAGGTCATCACACTCTCCTGGACACACAATGGACCTTTGCTAGATCATCAATAGACCCTTTCTAACTAACTCTCAATGGACCTTTGCTAGACCCTCAATGGACCTTTGCTAAATCTTCAATGGATCCTCAGTAGACCCTCAATGACACCTCACTGACCATCAATGGACCTTCACTTAGACCCTCACTCTCACTGGGTCACTCACTGACCTTCATTAAGCTCCACTTGGTTTTATCTCCAAAATACTTGTTATCTCCATGATAACTAAAATTAAGATATTTTGATACATGTCAAAATCGCATTTACAATGAGTTAGCTCAATATTCTGCAAATCTTGTTGATTGTTTCAACAAAGAAATTTAAAAAAATAATTTTCTGTAATGAAACCTATCTCTTTGGCTCAGACCAGGTTAAAAGAAAGTAAGTGTTTCAGGTGATATGCTCTGAATGTGAAGTAGTTATATTATAGAAAAGGATATGTACAATATAGCATAAAAATGCAATCTCTACAGATTTATATAAGATTAGCAGCAACTATCAAACGATAAAGCAGAATCTTACTTATAAAACTTGCAAAGTTTTGAGTTTGGATACAACCACTATTTACCTATGGGCTCTTTCGGTCACTTGAAACTAATCATCTTTATGTTTGGCCTAGACACTGTCAAAATTGTGCCAGCCTTGATGTTTATTTTTACAAATAGCAGGTTCAGTGGAAGAAACACATACAAAATGGTGATAAGTTTTTATCAGACAAAATTTGTTTGCTTTGAAAATATATTCCTCGCGAAGAAAAACATTTTGTGTGAATACCACCTTTAATCCCATGGAATAATTTTCATGTTATATTATATGTATAGAATTTCTTGGTTATAATTGAATTAAAATAGTTTGCTATATCTTACCAACATTTTTACATTCATGAAAGAGATAGATTTTGTGAAGTGATTTAAGACCCGAAAAAAAAATGTGTTAATTTGTAAACAGTTTGGCAAGTAGGTAAATTTATGTTCTACAGATCATTTTTCAAAGTATTGCAAGCATACCACTTAAAATAGAAACCTCATTAATATCAATTACTGAACTTAGAACTATTTATATTTTGAACTTGTGATGTGGGTTGTGTGATTTACTTATTAACGTATATGTAGACATATTGTCTATTAATCATCAATTAATGTTTTCACCATTTATTTATATTTATTTTTTAAGTTGATGTTTGTATCCTTTAAGAAGTATTTAGCTTCAAAGGATAACATGCCTATTAAAAAGTTGATAACATGCAACATCGCACGTTTATGCTTCAACACACTGGCATATTTCACATGTAGTTTGTGAACATGTTGAGAATATTTAGATGAAAGCTTTAAATATAATGTATATGTTGGACAGAGTTCAGATCCAAAGTGAATTTGGTTTATTATGTATTGCCATGTAAATTTGTATGTATTTCTATTCCTTATTGATTCTTTCATAATCAGTAATGAGAGCATATATGAAATGTAAGCTAATAGTACTACGATAACTTTAAATTAATATCAATTGCTATAATGGTTAAGATGGATAGACTTCATTGTTAATGGTTAAACCTTCAAATTTAGCAGCATTGTTCTTGGTGCAAAATCGCAGGACTGTATGTCGTCATTCAGACTCAACCATCTGTCGATGATTTCCATTTTTGATCTCGTCGACGTTGCTGCCTGCCATAAAAAATATTACTATTAATATTTCTCCAGGACACCAAGTTTAAACACTTTTATGCGAATTTTCGCTTCTTTTGATTACCATTTCCTTTTTTTTACTGTGTCAGATCCATGTTCTCACTAGTTGCAGTAAGTGTATCTAAGTGACTTTTAATATCCCGCCAAAGTTAAATCGCTGTTAAAGGGAGTCAGCGAGTCGACTCCCCGTTCCTCAGTAAATAGACCACAGAGAGGCTGTTTCTGCCACGCAGCAGCCGAGATGTGACTGCGAAAACATTACGCTCTCGACTCAAATTGATTTGTCTCAAAATGTGGATTGATCAAACTTTGAGTACGTCCTCGCCTCTTGTTATTAGTCTTGAGGAAAATATAATCACTTTAAGCTATGAGCGTTCATGCTGTTCGCTGTTTTAGACGCCGGCGAATCACGGGAAGTAAAGTAATTGGGCCGTATACGCCGGCGATGGATGTTAGATTACTTCGGCAGTAAATGAAAACCTCGTCTTGGCCCATTGGCTGCATCTCGTTACACTTCCAGTTCTGACAATATGTTATGATGGACGGAACAATCGCCTTGGGTGAAATCACTTTCGTTGATAACGCACCTCTCGTATACATGAGTTATCATCGGTTTTAGGACATTAGTTTGGTATTGGCCTGTGTCTGTCAGATGAAGTCAACCTGACGGTCGTTTTTAAGCATGTAATAATAATTAGTAATTTTTAATAATGATAATAAGATGAAAATAACAGCAATACAGTGTCCCATCGATATAGGGCGGTTCGATACAGAGCGGATTTGGATATAAGACTGGGTCAGATGTGGATCCCATTTTTATTATTTACCTGTACTATCTATAAGGCTGGTACTATAAGGCTCGGGCTATGTCATGGACCCCAAATTCAGCGTAATATCAAGGGGACACTGTAGTAATAATACAATTTAATTCAGTTTTATTTATGATGGAATTTATCTATGCATGTAAAGGCTAGAGTGTTCTGAATATAAAACATCCATTATATTTGACTGTATAGCTTCACATCTCCCATTTTTGTAGATTGAATTTAGCATAATTGTCCTTAATGCATGTTGTCCTATGACCAATCAGAGTATGTTTTAAATCTATGGAGAAAAAAAAATCGAATTATTTAAAGAAACAGTAAGTTATAGTTTAAACTACAAATTTATTGTATTATTTAGCAGCCTGCCTATCCAGTTTCAGTACCCATCCTAATGTGTCACATTGTAAACAGTCTCCTGAGGGCAATCTGTGATTGGATTGAAAAGCACCCACCTTTTATCCCTGCCTATCTCAGCACTTGTCATGTCTCATGGCATCGGGTGATTAACTTTTCATTTCGGACAAATCAGAGAAATTGAGGTCACTTCCTGTTGTCCGTGACATCATTTTGGCATGAGTGCATTGTGGGTCATGTAATGATCTTTGCAATATCCTCGTATTGGTTCTTGCAATGCCTTGGCATCAATGTCGTTAAAAACAGGACTCCGAAAACTAAGTGAGAAAAATAAGGACAAAATCCTTCATTAAGCTGGATTCAGGGACATTTTAATTCAAGAGTTAAAGTGGGAAGACAGCTAGAGGATATGACACGTAACCAGGCTGTCAAATTTAGATGGAGGTTTTATCCCACAGAAACTGAAATAGAAACTGGTGATTGGAGCATTATTATTTCAGAGTTGTCTTGAGGTGAATGTCGCATTTGACATCTTCATCTCCTGTGGAATTGGTGGTATTGGTCTGTCTGTCTGTGTGTGTGTATGTGTGTGTCTGTCTCTGTGTGTATCTGTCTGTCTGTGTGTGTGTGTGTCTGTCTCTGTGTCTGTCTGTCTGTTCCTCCATCCGTCCGTCAGTCTGTCAGTCTGCATCCAGAACTCCAGACTAACATTTTAAGTTACTTGTCCACAGTCAGGGTAAGATGCAAATAGCTTGCCTGCAATGCAATTCAACTTGCCCCTGTAAGTCAGGCAAATGTTAGCCTAGAGCCTTGGTGTCTGTATATCTGTGTGCCTGCATCCATGCATGTGTATATTTAGACTTTTTTTAAAACCACCATTTAATCCATTTTAAATCTCTTATAAATCCAGTGTACAAATTTTCATGAGGATTTTATGCTTTCGAGAATTTAATTGGCCTAGGTTTTTCAGTAAGACACAGAAGTTGAGTGCAAAGAAGTTCAACTTGACATAGAAAACAATGGCAATTTTCTTAGGAGTTTCACACAGGTTTTTCAACCTCATTGTCTTTTCTTTATAAGATACATTTAACAAGACTTTAAAAAAAAGCATCTTCCATTTTTCAAATTGTTAAGATAAAACAAACAGCCCCAGTTGTTATTGTATTTCATCGATCACTTTTTAATATACTACTTTAAAAACTTTGATGATTTGTCTGAGTGGTGAGAATGTGTATTGTTTTGAGACGTGAGTGTCTCGTGATGAGAGCCAATCAAATCTGAGTATCTTGATGTGAAGCATTTCTGCATGTATGTTTTCAATCATAAGTAACATCAATGCTGAGATTTAAGGAACTTGAAGAATTCTGTACTTGCTGAATAGCACACTTATTGCATTCTTTGGGGATTTTCTGCAATTGTTCATGAATCTAATTTTTAAAATTACTTACATTTTACAACTTTTAATTTGAAAAGTAAATTACAGTAAAACTTATGTTTTTGTTTCTTGGGAATAAAGTTCAATACTGCTTTCTGCAGTATCTTTATGATAGAACAGTGGTCTTGCGGAAATACCACTTCTCGCATTCCGTTATGCCATTTTACCTATTTTGTCTACCATAACCATGATAACAGATAAATTGATTGTTCGGAATGAAATTTTTCTCCATTATTTCAATAATTGCCCCTGAAACTGTACAGTTATAATAAATTGCATTTATAGTATGAACATCTATTTTATATATATATTTTTTAAGAGAAACAATTTATCTCATGTGTCAAATTCTTTGTATGTAATGCCTAAATAAAACTCCAACAAAAAAGATATTTTTATGGATTTTTATAGCCCTGTGGTTTTATACGTGACATACTTTGTTTTGTTCCTGGATTATGGCTGATGTCAGATAGACCGGTGACGACATATCAAATCAAATGGACCCATGACGACATACATATAGGAATTGTTTTACAGGCCATGACGACATGTCAAATCGAATGGGCCCATGACAACAGACATAGAAATTGCATTGCAGTCCGTGACGACATGTCAAATCAGATGGACGGACCCGTGATGACATTAATAGGAATTGCATTGCAGTCTGTGACGACATGTCAAATCAGACCGACCCGTGACGACATTCATAGGAATTGCGTTGCAGTCAGTAGAGTAATCAGGATAGATATAGCAAGCCTCAGACTCTTTGTACTGGCTATCGGGCAATATGTGCCAGTGAGAGTGACCCAGACATCCTCGTTGTAAGGGATGCTCCATCGTCAACAACAACCTCTTCCTCGTCATCATCTTATCCGTTATTAACTCCGCAACAGACCCTGCAGTCTACTAGACCAATATGTTCCAATTGTGGCTCGCGATATTTTTACTGCACACAAATACGCTCTCATTTTCACTAGAAATCATACGGAAGTTTATTGACCTAGTTAAAAGTGTTCTGTGTTCACACAGAGAATCTCCACTTTGTGTCTTTTGATATCAACCTGAATCAACCTATGAAGACCCGTTAAAAAGTCATTCAGAGGTCGGTCATTCAAAGCTGCAGGTCAATTCCTATAGAACAATCTCCCACAAAACATCCATGAAATAGACAAACTGTGCACTTTCAAGACAATACTAAAAACTCACTTCTTAATGGAAGTTAATGGATCATCCTTGTTCACTCATTTCCCTAGCGCATTTGAGTAATTATTCTTGGTATTTGCATTAGATAGATCTGTATGGTAATAATAAATACGGTAATAATAATAAAAATAATCTTACACATTTTTACAAGAAATCCTAAGGATTTATTTTACATCTGTAAAATAAATGTCTTGAAATTAAAGTCAAAGAGAAATAATATATTCAACAAGATATGTTTTTCAGAAGTTTTAATGCCTACTAATTGTGTGAAGAGTGTTGGGTTTGATTAATGTTTAGATCAAATGAGAATTTATTGAGGGTTTTTTTTTTCACTATTAAAATATTACTTTTTGATGTTGTGTAAAAAGTAATTAAAGAAGTAATAAATCAACATAGTTGTCAGCTGTCTTTCAATAAGAGGTGGTTTGATTTGATGGGAAAGCGTGGTTTTGATAATTTTCATTGAACATGGCAATTTGCATTGTGCCAGTATTAACTGCAAACAGTTTCTTTCATTTGATTTCAAAATATATATTATGAGACAAGATAGTTAGCCACTTATGATTGTTGTCTTATTTCAAAATTGTCAAGTTCTATACCGTATGTACAAATTGCGGCACAGGCATTAATAATAATTATAATAATGTGTACATTAATATTGTGCTAACTCCATGCTCTATGGTACTAAATTATTACCCTGATCAATGGATCTGTACACTTTAATTTTTCCTTCTCAGCTCCCTGGGGAGTATGCATTAAAACTAAATACTGTATGCAATATTCAGTTATTTACTTTAGTGATGAGCAAAAGCAAAAGCACACCATTTATACTTAAATTTATCTATAGATGCATCTTGATATACATTTTTCAAGCAAGCTAAAAAATTGTATTTTGGTGAGTTTTTCATAAATATTTTACAATGTACTTTTTCACACAAAAATCATCATGGTCACCAACAAATTCAGTTGAGTTCTTATTCTGGTATAATTCAAACCGACTACATTTACAAGACAACCATGCGTACAGGGTAATGCAGCATGTTCTTATATGTAGTTTACGATTGCCTTTATTCTCACGCCAAGACAGGTGTATAAAGCATGGGCTTAGAGAAGAGCTCAAAATGAGGGGTTGCAATGCATGAGATAGACATGTTTAGAGACACGACTCATTCGATGTGACAACTGGAGAACTTGCCTGCATACAGGACGATAAAGACACCAATAGGATGGACCCAAAGCTGAAGAACTATATAGGGATGAATTAAAGGGTCATTCTTCTTTAGAAGCCCCTGTCCGTATAATTTCATGTTTCACATCTCTATAATTCTTCTTTCAACGCCAAATGCCAACATTATGTGTAAATCAACAGGTTTAAAATTATTGGGTGTTATTCTATAGTTGTACATTTCCTGTTCTCCTGTGTGCTTTTAAATTGTAATTATGATAATTAATTTGGAAGGATAATTATAATGAATCTGATGTGTGCTGTACTTGAAGATAATAATCCCTTTTAAATTGTTAGTGGTCTTGATAGCGGAAATGGGTCTCCGATTATTTAAAAAGAATAGCCTGTGATAATGATAATAATCTGATGAGTACTAGATGCTATTGTAATCTTCTGATTTATTTTTTTGTGGATTTGATCTACTGGAAACAGATTTGACTTTTTTGAAAAGAGTGGAATGTATCCTCATTTAAATATTAAAACCACAAATCCAGTAAACTAGATAGGGACAAGCACCTTGCTATAGGTATGTGACATTTTTATGTGGAGCAGAGTATAGGGTGATGCAATGGTTGAGTGGCCGCACCAAGGCCACATTCCTATTGAGAGGGAGAGAGGTGGAACTGTGGGGGGTGGGGGTGGTGGATGCGAGTGTGATGAATGTGAATGAGTCGGAGATACGGCTATCATATTCTCAGTAGGTGTGATACGAACAGTTATTCAACTGCTTATACCGCGACTGTGACAAACGGGCTCATTCAAGAGTGGACTGTTGTACTACCATCTTCAATTTCTCTCGCCACCCACGCATTTTATGAATGGCCAGATTTTTATGAATGGGAATTGCTTTGGATGGTGTTTTTTTTCCATTTGAAGAAAGATGTTTTCGAATAAACATGAGACTAAATACATCGAGGGTGTAACTTGGGACATTGTGGCCGTTGTATTGTTAGGTTCAATAGTATGGTGTTTTGCCATCGTTTAGAATTTCTTTATAGACTGACACCATTATTTTCAAAAATTTGCCATGCTGAGGTCTAAAGTCATACAGTTTATTTGTAATTTTGCATTTAAAAAGAACATTAAGAATATGTTTTCCTACCAAGATGAGACTTTATATTTCCACTAATCATAAGTATTTTTCTATTGACATTTTATTTTCCCCGCCAATTTACTATTGGAGTCAAATGTTAACTCAAAGTATATTGAACTAACATTTTCCTCCAAGAATCTTGCTAATTAATTCTTACAAATTCTGTGTTTCCCGAGTTGGGGAGTAAAACAGAGATAATTTTCCCACGCTCTCATGAAACCTTAGATAATGCTGATAAAAATCAACATAAGCCTTTTCTGAAAGACTTTCAGGATTTGTCGCAATCTTCAGCAGTTGTTTTTCCCAGTCTCATATGTCGGTCGCAAATAAACAATTTGACTAATTTTCCAACCAATTTTCTATGCTATTTATTTTTAAAATGCTTGGCGAGTACCAAGGGGCCATTCATTGCCCTCTTTCCCTCCCCTGTCAAGTCGGGTCAGTCTTCCTCTCTCTCTACTGCTCAGCGGCACGGCTAGCGCTGTCACATTAAAACTGTCACTTCTCCACCGCCAGGCTAAAGGTAGACTGTGGTATACGGTGTCGGACACTTTGTTGTCTAACACATAGGCTGCCCACAAAGGAGACACAGTGGCTCGTAGTTTGTCTCTGCTCTCAGGAGTAGATGTTAGGATTAGTTTTATGTTTGTAGACCATGATGACATTCGGTCGAACAGCTGTGTGCACCCTCCCTATTTTCGTGTTTACAAGTTATTTACTGTGTTTAAGTACGTAAGGAGAATGTACAGTTTGCATATGAAGGATGTGGTTTATTGTAAATAAATATTCTGCAGTATGGATAGTTTATTGCATTTAAATACAGATCTAGTGTTAGTCAGAACGAGATGTAGGCCCTATCTACAGTTATGAAGAATATTAATATGAAGAATATAGTTGCAGTGGGAACAAATGAAACGTTTCTACTACAGTGGATCCCCATTTATCCGGATTTCGGATATTCGGTTCCCTCACTATCTGCACAGTTTTTACTGGGAACCATATATCAATCTTCCTATGTAAAATGACTCGGACATCCAGAAATTCAGTTATTCGCACGATTTTATTGGGAACGCAACAGTCCAGATAAACGGGGTTCGACTGTATTGTAACTAATACTATTGCCAAACGACTAAATATCACCAAATAGTTAAATACCACCACCCCCACCCCACACAACCACAAAATCACAAAATCACAGAGCTTCCAATTAGTTTGATAATAATGGTTTTCCATAATTACACTAAGTATGAATCAGTCATACTGGTAATCAACTTTCGATTTTCAATGTTTGTTTTATTTGTACTCTTTGATGACTTTGTAATGAAATATATACTTAACATTCAGTAATCAATACTATTTTAAATTACTATTTTTTAGCCGAACACATTTTATGAAAAATGTTGGTTATAGCAACATGGGGACCATAATAAATACATGACTATTTTTGTAAGAAAACAACTTTAAATAGCTAACCCGTACATGTTCTTTTATTTCGAGATGCATATATCAAATGTATCATTTGCTACTTATTCCCAGATAAATCGGCTTGCTTCTGGCATCGAGCGTATCTTTGAACAGAACACAGTTCAATCATGACCGTATAATCCCATCCCTATTTACCAGTGCGATGATTGCCAGTTGCAATCCGGCATGCAAGATGTCAAAGGTCAACGCAGGCACGTGAAGCGAATTGGAATCATCGAGAGGTGACAAATTATACCCGGGCACTCCTCCTTGCCAGTAAAGCGTGGTAATAAGACAGTGGGGTGAGGCCTAGGAAGTAAGTGCATGCATTGGCAGGAGATATGAAGACATGCCACTAATTCAAAGGGAGATTACTGTGATCACCGGCAGACTTCGCTGATTAGGGACGTGATTTTTAACTTGAGATATGAATATCTGTCATTACGAGACGAATTTCCATTTTATATGAATCCTCTAATGTACGCGTTCAAGACTCGACGAAAATGACATGCGACTGTTAAAGTTATTATCAGTAATTGCTGTGTCAAGAAATGTACTATTTGTACATTTTTCAGTTTTCTTTTCTTTTTTTTTTGGTTGTCAACATTGTCATAGTGTGAAAATAGCAGTTGATCCGAAAATACTGGCTTAATTGATCCAGTAATAGAAATTCGATTACCCATGAGAAATTAATAGTCCTATTTAGAAAATCTTAACAGCCCTGCCAAAATATTGCCAGTATTACCAAAATATCTTGACATGAGTTACCGATGTTGAAAGGAACTGCCCTGATTTTTTAGAGATATTTTAGACTTGTGATCGGATTTATCTCGGCCAAACATGTGCTCCAAATTACTGACCTTCAACTTCTGATGAGCAATTTTACATTTTTGTTCAATACCACGGATGACAGTTTGTTTCCTTCCATATGATCATTAAGCTATGGCAGACTCTTGGGACAAAGCTAGAATCTGGATAAAACCTAATCAGTGGATCCTGTCTGAATGTGCACATGTGATTTGTCTGCCATGCCTGCCCTGCAATCAGGGATTGGGAAATTTTATTTGGCGGCACACTTGAGGTTTTTCATCCCACGTATTTTTCAGTTACGTATTCATGTTAAAATCAATGTATCCGATATATTTATTCTTTATTGAGTTTATCAAAGAAGCTGAACAATATGTGAAGGTTAATTAATTTTATGTTGCTTCTTAGGCTTGCAATTCACAAATTATCGAGGAATGTGTAATTGGAAATTAATAGAAAACACCAACTGTTTTCTTCTTGAAATGTCAAGATTACCTTTCTGCCTGATGTAGGTGATTCTTTGTTTCCTGATGCCAAGCAGTTCCATATTGACTTAAAAACCCAGTAATTGTTGCTTGGCTGCCATCTTGGACTGCATTTCAATCAATGTTACTTTTCTGAATTCTACAGTTTCGCTTCAAAAGACTCGTCACCCTGCCTTTGTTATCATTAGGTGTTCGTTTCTGGCTCAAAGAAGCTTCATGTGCACCACCTCAAGATCCCTTTCAACATCTAAACCTCTAAGCTACTGGATTCTCTTTACACAAATGCACCTGTAGAGCAAAAAAAAAGGATGGGGGAAGAAGTCTTCTGCAGATTGCATGAGATGCAGGTGTCTAGACTTGTTACATCTCTTCTAACAACTGCAACGCGAGTGCGCATCCCTGTCTGTTTACCTTGCTCGTTGTGCATGTCGCGTCCTGTCCCGTGCATAAATCTATAATGTCAGACGCTTGTTTTTCGGAATGGCAGCCAGCGTGCGCGTGCATGTTCTTCACAAAGAGAGGCTTCTCGGGGCGGTATACTTCTGACGGAGCTGACTCGGCCGGGTCGGTGCACATGCTGCAATCATTGCCAAGGTTGCACGGTGCAATGCATGGATTGCGGGAACCTAAATGAAAACACGGCAAAATAACCGTCACATCCTGGTTCTCTACTGCATGTTTGTGGTGGCTCGTAGTCTTGTTGCTGATGTAAACTGTTTTTCTTGTATCCTCGATTCCAGATGGCTTTGGTCTCTTTTTTTGTCCAGGTATAACACATCGCCACATCATAGCAGGAACTTTAGTAATGTCAAGGCCGGTATTATTAATTTTCTCCATGGTTTATTGAAATCAATCCTGTGTAATAAGAATTGTGTAGAAGTAGGAAACTATTAAGAAAACTTTAATACCAAATGGATATCCACAAAGAATTCAAATTATGGCAATTTTTGTCTGTTAATGAGACAAAAAATCCATCACAGTTAAGGATCCTTTACAGTAACATATTTTCCCATGTATAATATGCAGTGTTTTTGCCCAAATTAATTTCAAGGTGCATGTGAGACTCAAATTTAACGCTGACTTAACATCGCTCTGCCCGAATAAGAAGAGCATTCATATTGTGCAACTGAGTCATTCATTTCTAATCTACAACCAATCAATCCAGTACTTGAGATCCTACTGGGAGAGAAGGGGTTAACATGAGTGCCATCATTACCAGCGTCATTTCAGAACATAGTGTCATTGTAATTGGTACTGTGCGCATCAAAAGAAGAATAATGCCATTTTAGATTTATTAATGGTAGTTAATGGTGAATTGGTATCTGAAACAGGGTTAAATAGACCCACATTAAATGACTGGTATTTCTTTTTATTAAAAGAGCCCCCCAAAAATGAATACAACATATTTTTAAGGCTCGCATTAAATTATTATGTTTCTTATTATTATTAGCCAAATAATTAAAATAATATTTAACCCAATTCAGACAAACCATATTTCGGTAGATTTGATGGCAGCAACACTCCAAGAAAATTGCAAAGCGGCCGAAGAACCTTTCATCTCCGTTGTGGCCATGTAAATCTGGCAATCTGACTGACAGCATATGATATTTACGCGATGGTTTGTGATTGTTGATGTGCCGATGTGCCACATGACCCTCTGTACTCTTGATGATTTGTGATAGTCTTCAGGATCTCGGTGCATTTCGAATCTGCATAGAAATAGTCCCGCGAATGGGTCAGACTTAACTATGATAATGTGGTTCATAATCGGCACGATAGTCTAGGGAAGCGTTATGTAGGTACTGACCGTATGTCCTGCTGTTCGGTAATTATCCTTGATTCAAGAAGCGGAATGGGCTCTGGTCTTGGAATGGTATGTCCTTGCTAATTTGGTAGTTCATTATTGTGATTGTCCAGACTGGCAATAAGTATTCTACCGTGAACTTAGAAGATTGTTTTTCTTCTATATTGGTCTAGCTTATTTAAATAGTAATGGGGATAAAATTAATGTGAAAATCTTTAATTTTATGGATTTCTTTCATTTTTTTTTAGAATTTTTAGATTGACATACATTATATAGATTTGTATTAATGGATAATAATTTCCCTAAATTTGCATATCGTGGAGTCAATATACCCATAAATACCCAGGCACTAAAGGTAGACTTCAATCTATTATAAATAAATCTATTGGTCCATGTCACCCCAAATCATTGCGTTCATACTTCGATGAACTAAATTTTCTTAGGTGGCTTTGTTACGTCACATATACATGATGTCATCTATACTTGACATCAGCAAAAGATTGTTGAAAATATTCATGTGCTTCTACCAAAATGTTGACTAAATACATTGCTGCGTCATGTTAAGACTTTTAAATCGAAGGATTCCCCATCCTTTTGTATGAACCGCTTTGCAGCTTCATACAGTTTGCACATCGGTTTTTACGTTCATAACTCGATGAACGTAAAAAAAAAATGACAGTCAATCTTTAATTATGTTCTTGTGGACAAAAATGAAATTGTCAGATTACGATTAAAAATAGTAATAGCAGCTTTCAATCAAACATTAAAATATTGTGTATAGGTTGAGAGCAAGGACAACATCAAGTAGTAATGTTTACAGCTGACGATAGCGAGTACGAGCATTCTTACGTTGTTGTCTTTCCCACTTCATACGGCTTCATCCATTGGACAACGCATGTACGCTCGCGATGGTCACACGACACCACTAAACCATAGTCGTTGCCATGGGAATTACCTGAAAATGTAACATGTACACTATTTTTGTATTGTGGTTTAGAGTAGCTTTCAAAAACCTTTCACAAATATCACTACTTGTCAGTTTAGGGCAGGAGGAAACCCGCAACATCCATAGCGATGTAAAACTGCGAGCACTGACTGGTACTGACAGACCAAGGATGATATCTGTATTGCAACTCTACAGACAGTGCATCCTATCAATATCGCGTCAGAAATGTAACTTTCGCACATATTGATGCCGGGCCACCGTGGTGGGATTTGAACAACAGGACATGTGTGGTGGCGATGGGCAATGTAGTACACTATATGTGTGGACTAGTTCATCACACAACTCCACAAACTGATATCGGACAGCATTCAACCTAGGGAGAACACACTAGTATAACACACACCAATGAGAAAACAACTAAAATACAGCTATTGAAACTAATCCGACAAACCTTTGCCATCGATGACGAAATCCCCAGGGAAGTATTCCAGTTCGTCAAGGTGGTGTATAGGATAGAGCTGTGGAGACGGAATGCCGTCCTCGCACGTTCCGTCCTGCGGAAGAGAAACACAAGTGATGGATACAGTTCTGGGTATCGCAACTGGAAGCTCAAATATCTACTAAGAGCAAGAAATTATAGATGGATAAATACAAAAGAACCATTTTCCCTCCATTTCTATATATCCCAATTTGATATTCAAACTTGATGAGCAATTGCCAACAATAAACTACTAGTCACAAGCTCTGCCACCGGGCTACTACTAATCAGACAAGCACTGCCACCGGTCTACTACTAATCAGACAAGCACTGCCACCGGTCTACTATTAATCAGACAAGCACTGCCACCGGTCTACTATTAATCAGACAAGCTCTCACACCAGTCTACTACTAATCAGACACTCTCGCCATGTTCTACTACTAATCAGACAAGCTCTCACAGTCTACTACTAGTCAGACAAGCACTCCCACCGGTCTACTATTAATCAGACAAACTCTTCCATTGGTGTACTACTAATCAGACAAACTCTCACACTGGTCTACTACTAATCAGACAAGCACTCACACCAGTCTACTACTAATCAGACAAACTCTCACACTGGTCTACTACTAATCAGACAAGCACTGCCACCGGTCTACTACTAATCAGACAAGCTCTCACACCAGTCTACTACTAACCAGACAAGCTCTCCCACTGGTCTACTACTAATCACACAAGCTCTCATACCAGTCTACTACTAATCAGACAAGCTCTCCCACCGGTCTACTATTAATCAGACAAACTCTCCCATTGGTGTACTACTAATCAGACAAACTCTCACACTGATCTACTACTAATCAGACAAGCACTCCCACCAGTCTACTACTAATCAGACAAACTCTCCCACTGGTCTACTACTAGTCAGACAAACTCTCCCACTGGTCTACTCCTAGTCGGACAATCGACGGCAGGATGCCAGGGATCTCACCTGCCAGACAATGGACGCCTTAGAGTATGTGTAGCAGATCTCCACAGCGACCTTGTCCCCAACACTGATCTCCCTCTCCGAGAGCTGAAACTTCTGCTTAGTTCGCCGACCTCTGACCTTCTTCATGGACTTGGTGGCGAGGTGAGGGCCGCGCTTGGCGGTCTTCTTCCTCTTGGGACTGGACCCGGAATGACCCGACGTTTGTGACGCGCAGTCGGAATCGGACGCGTCGGCGCCCTCCGCGTCTTTCCCCGCATTGCCGTTGGCGAGGACCGTGGCCGTGGCTCCTGCTGGCTCGGGACCAGACGCCGTCTCCCTGGGACTCTGGCAGTCCTCGCACTCGCACTTGTCCCCGGAGGACTTGGTGCACGGGAACACGGCGGCGGTGGAGTACTGGTTGAGGTCGTCAGCTGACAGTCCGCCCACCACGGGCGGCACAAACCGGCGTCTGGGCGACGTGGTGTCCATCGTGTCGCTCACCTTGACCGTGTAGTACGCTTTGTCTCCTATCTGCATACTGCAGTGTCCGCACCAGTCTAGCGCCTGGAGACTGAAACCACGCACTTAGAGGATAGCACCACCATCTGTTTCTGGCGGGAAGAAAACCTACCACAACCATATGGGCTCATGCAAAATCCATTCTCTAGGTAAGATAAGGAAGTATAATTGTATAACTAGGCTTACAGCAATTTACCAATCTTTCCAGCATATACTATGAAATTGCACGATACATTTTGATGATAAAAGATTGTTTGACATCAACTGGAATGTGTTTGACGATTGTGTGCATGTGAAAGCCGGTGGGTGTGTTATTGCATGACACTTGCAGTAGTATTTTATATCTGTCATGAAGTGACCAAGCTACCTACTGTTGTATCAAAAATTCAAACATCATTTGTTGAAAGAAAGTTACATTTAACTCTCTCCCTGCTGGATTATTCACAGCTCTTTTGGGTATCTCCGGTTGACTGCAGCAGGGAGAGGGTTAATAATAATGGCAAGTAGGTTCACAATATCAAGATGTGTCACATTACCTTTTTAGCGTGTCTCCATTTACTATTCTGTCTGGTGGAGCCATTTTGGCTAAAGGGTTGGAAACCTTTGAAAATCCCCGACACAACCAGTGAACTTCTACACTACGAGTGACCACCTGAAACAGCCACAACAACAACAATATAACAATAATATTAATAATAATAATTGATTGAATTATTGCTTATACAGGGTTGCTACGGCTACAGGTAGGAGGGTTGCAAAGTCGTGTGGGTACCATCAAAGCCATGTACAATATTGCCCACACAGACCCACGTACCGATTCTACAATGACGTAAGGAACGGACATCCGTGGCTTGCTGTCGACGACGGCTTTGTTGTGCGCTGAGGTGGAATGGATCCACTTGGCGTCGCTGAGGTCCTGCATCATGCCTTTGAGCTCCCGCCCCGGGTATGTGTAGCTGTTACAGAACTCCGTGTGCTGCAACACAAACACAAATATCAGCATCTCTCTAACAGAATAACAACTAGATATAATAATAACAGTAATAATCATCATTATTTGTGTTATTCTTAAAGGCATAATATCACAGATAGTTATGGTTGTTTTGGACTAGTTGTTAGCCACAACTGCAAAGTACATTCACTTGACATACCTAACATCATGTTCGTACTTTCAAAAACCTTTCCATTGCTGAATGCCAGACAAAATACCACTGCACCCTCACGATAATGTGAATAAAAGGTTGTTTCCCTATGTATATGCATACAAAGGGGCATAACTGGTCTACACTTTCCTGGAATTTAAAGTGGTATGACTCGATTTCATAGAATTTTTTCACAAATCAAAAAGTTAATTAATACTAATAATAGTCAAGATAATTAATAGTCTGTCGCATTAATTCATATCAAATATGACATTAATTATAACTCTACAGTGCAATAAGGGAAAGCATATTTTTTTTCTCGAATACAGCTACCATGGTAACAGAGTAGAGGGAGAACCGCATAAATAGCAAGTATCAATCCATGTAAAGTTTCATATTTCAACAAGCATTTTTTAATGTATCCATTTACCAAAAGTTCATGTATATGCATCATTGAAGCTTACACTTTCTGGGTAAAATCATTATTTGGGAATGAGAAAATATCCCATCAAAAATTGTGTGATGCAGGTAAATGGAAGTTAATTTTGCAGTTATCCATTTGCCAAAATTGATGGTGTTGTTATCAGCTTATATTACAGAAAGAATCGATTGCAGATTGATTCAAAAGATATTGGTACTAAAACACCTGCCAACATGTTCTATAAAATGTGAACATAATGCTGATACAGTCGAGCCCAATTATCCGGATTTCAGATATCCGGTTCCCTCGCTATCTGCATGGTTCTTACAGTGAAGCATATATAGTCTTCCTATGTCTTATGACTCAGACATCCGGAAATTTAGTTTTCCTGCAGGATATTACCGGTAACGCGATTTTACCGGCAACGCGATTTTACCGGCAACGCAACCAGACAAACAGAGGTCAATTGTATAAATACGGAATTTTCACATCGACAAATACACTACAAATTTGCACCCTACACAATCTCGGATACAATTACCAGCATGCAGTTCTCCCTCGTCACAGTGAAGCATACATACCCTGCCTCGCTTTTCCAAAATATCCTCAAATCCACATAAATAATCGTCACTAATAACACACCTGGAAGACAAAAGTAAAATCAATATATGTATTGCTGTTGTGTATATTTGTTTTGTAAATTACTTTTTATTGTCACGGAGCACAGGGCTGGTTGCATGCAAGACATTTCACTCGAGGGTTCTGCCAGCTCATGATAGGAGGTAAGCTGCTACGCAAACAGTGTTTACTACTGCGGTAGTAAACTTGGAAGAACCAGGCCAACTGGTAAATGTTACAAACAAAAGTCCAGCTTATCTACATGCACAACTTGAGTTGAGAAAAAAAGGTTTTGCAACTTGGGAGTGAGAATCTACAAACCTAATGAATTAGCATTTCTCTGTCACAATTATAATAGAAACATTAGTGGCATATCTTTTAGCCAAAGTGCGCTGCTTGCACAGGTGTCTAATCAATAGTGCATCTCAGCTAGATATTGGCACATCGCAGCTAGATATTGGCACATCGTGGCTAGATACAGGCACATCTTGGCTAGATACAGGCACATCTCGGCTAGATACAGGCACATCTCAGCTAGATACAGGCACATCTCGGCTAGATACAGGCACATCTTGGCTAGATACAGGCACATCTCGGCTAGATACAGGCACATCTTGGCTAGATACAGGCACATCTCCGCTAGATACCAGCACAT
>JAULBP010099463.1:0-11068 GCA_032355345.1 Lepetodrilus pustulosus
TGTGAGTGTGTGTGTGTGTGTGTGTGTGTGTGTGTGTGAGTATGTGTGTGTGTGTGTGTGTGTGTGCGCGCGCGTGCGTGCGTGTATGCGTGTGCGTGTATGCGTGTGCGTGTACGTTTAACATATGCATCATCCATCTGCTGACATGATTGTGTGTCTGGCACTGTCTGTAGGCCAGGGTGAGGTGCATCTTACGAATCATCTGTTCTTCTGTCATGATATAAAGACAAGTTCAATTGCAAGCCACAGCAGACTACATGAACTACTGCAATATTCCGCAAACAAAGAGAGCTAGAAATTTCAAATACATGTATTCCATAAATCAGTCACACAGCGACAGAACAAACACAATGCCACACAGTTACATATCGACAGATGCTATCAAAATTGAAGAAGACTATTTGGGGACATTTACAATTGATGAACCGTCACATGGTAAACCAACGCAAATATTCTTACAATCCTAGTTTAAAACCATACTGTCACAGATTGTTGACCTATGTAATGGATAAACGAATTTCCATCTGAGACTATTTACGTTTGATTTGTCTATCGTCCAAAAGTTGTTACTTACTGATAGTCGATAAATATAATCTGAAAAATGATATCGTGTTGCTCATAATATGTGTTAATCTAAATATAATTAAGAGTGGTAATTGATAATTTGATAATACAAGTTTAATGAGATGATGAAAACACAATCAGACGTTGCGGGTTTCCTCCTGCCCTAAATTGGCAACTCGTGATATTAGTGAAAGATTTTAGAAAGCGACTCTAAACTCCAATAGCAAAAACAAAAACAACAACAACAACAAAAAAAAAAAAAAAAAAAAAAAAAAAAAAAAAAAAAAAAAAAACGTATACTGTCTCGGTCACGTTTGTCAACTCAATTTGCCCGCTACTTTCTCCAATTTACAAGGTGTAAATCGTAGTAGGCTACAGTGTCAAAATATATTAAATGCGGAAGTTGATATCAGATAATAATGCATAAGTTGGTATCAGATTATAATGCGTAAGTTGGTATCAGATTATTATGCGAAAGTTGATATCAGATTATAATGTATAAGTTGGTATCAGATTATAATGCGAAAGATGGCATCAGGTTATAATGCTAAAGATGGTATCAGATTACAATGCGAAAGTTGGTATCAGATTATAATGCGAAAGATGGTATCAGAATGCAAAAGTTGGTATCCAGATTATAATGCGAAAGTTAGTTTAAGATTATAATGCGAAAGTTGGTATCAGATTATAATGCGAAAGTTGGTATCAGATTATAATGAGACGGTGTAAGCCCCACTGACGTTTTCATTGAAGTGTGTATCTGCTCTGAAAAGTCGGAAACAACGTACTATTATTATACGTGTTCTGTTCCCGTCTTCTAAACAATTTTTAAATTGAGTAACCATCAAATGTCCTATAGCCAAAGTCACTTTTCACATCCGAGTTGACATGATAAGCAAATTATATGATGGTACAATGCAATATTGAATCCATTTGTCTCTTATCTTTATCATAAGGACCGCGTTTCCTGGTACCTTACTGTTAAGCCTTAGTTACTATATAGAGCTCGTTACGAGTCACTCATTCCAACTATTCACACCACTGAGTGTTACCAAGCAGCCCGATTTAATCCGACTGAACGCAGTAATTGGGATCCGGAGATTACTGTGACAAGTAAACACGCCAGTAATCGGGTGATCATTGGAGATTAGCGGGCTATGAAAATAGTTGTTATAGCAATAAAGGATATTACTTCACTTTCTAGCAACGCTTTTTCACTGGGTTATAGTAGCAAAGCGAAATAACTCGTAAGAAACTTTGTAAACTGTATATAAGTCAATCCACACAAAAAAAGAGAATACGTAGTAGCGTACTAAGGGGAATATTTAAATGATAAAAATGTTGGGAAAATATTGCGAATTCATTAAATTTGGTTTAATATCTCTGACACATGAATATTGTGTATAGATACAAAATAGAAAATACACTGATCAGTAAAAAAATAAGTTTTATAAAAAATATCTCGTTATACGCATATTGTGTAATAGAAACGCATCAAAAAAACTAGGTGGTAAATTTAAAACGACAAACCAAATCAGGGGTAGGTATAATCAACTTCTAATCCTTTGACAGGTGTAATTCCATAAATGATCTTTCACAAAAACTGTATTTCTAATTTGTATGTACACGTTACAACTGTCGTACAGTATATCTACAATCTCCACGATTTGTAGTAAAATAATGAATGAAAACGTGCTCCACCTGACTATATTACCGCAGCAACCAGGGTCGGAGGTCACTCCGCCTATGACAACAAACGGAAATGACCGGAAATGAACTTATGCGGCCATATACAATGTAGTCCTGAAATACATCTAAAATATAAATATATCATTACAATATTTAAGTCTAATATATAGAAGATAATGATATAAAAGATCACATTAGATCTAGTAATCAAAAGAAAACTCGCTATTAGTCACGGAGTTGTCATAAACCTAATCGCATGCTTCCCTAGCAACATGTATTCTTACGCGCAGCGATTTGTCCCTTGACGACTACATTTAGACACACACCACACAACGTATTCTTCACTTGACAACTCCGTGATCCAGGGAGAGGTGGCATATAAGTGTTCGGGGGCTAGAATTTTTTACCTATTCTCCTGTGACACCTCTACATAGCTTTCGAAATGTTCAAGAATACGTTTCAAAGTGGATTTTTATCAATACTTTATAGTATTGGTAGTAAACCATTACAAATTTGGGACAAAAAGGTGAGATAATGAATCGGTTTGTTTCAACAGTTTCTCCATAGATACAGATGGTGTCAACCGGGAAGCAGATGATTCTTTGAATAATAATATCAATGTACCTTTTTTAATAACTAGGTATTTAATTTTGTCATCAATTAGTTTCGTGTAGCGTTACTTTTATCATTTATATTGATTAAGTGATGAGTTTTATGACATGATTGTAAGCGTTAATATGACAGTTTTCTGTAGTTAGTGTTGTCAATTTATATTATGTCTGCACTGTTATATGCCAAACAAACGGTGCTATCTTAATATATCAAACCAAATTTCGATAATATCCATCCATCCATGTTATCCATCTATCAATATATGATGTATCCGCTGGACAATATTGTACGACTCCTGCATTCGCGATGTTTCTTAGTTGTTTCAGGGTAACTAGTTCTCATATACGCATATCATGTTGGTTTAAGATATACTTTACTATATTAGGAATGTTTCTGCGTTAATTATAATTCGCAATTTCGAAATATATCGATGGTTGCTATGATGTTTTAAATCATAGTCATATGTACACTTTGAGGTGATCCGCCATTTTGGAAAATGACGACCTACTTTCCCACATGTTCTAACTTTCATCTCTTATTCCCAGGTTCGAAATGGCCATATCAAACGAATTACAGACAACGACATCCAGTCACTAGTCTTAGAAATTGTTGGCACAAATGTCAGGTATGTAACGTGCTTGCAATTACTGATTTATTAGATAGACAATTTCCCTTTGTACAGTATGATACACGTTTCGGACAGATAACTCTTACAAGTCAGCAATCTACTGATGCGAAATAAAATATTGCATTACTAGTAATCTATTTCAATGCAGTTTACAGAAATTCTAAATCAATGCTTTAAAATTAAAAGAAATATATTGATCGAACAGTACTATGATTTCATAGGTTATATCAAATCTGTATGAATTTTAAAAAAACTTTGTATATACATAATTATGATTTTATAATTATATATTTTGTGATGTTTATTGTTATTTTTTCTCTTTAATCTGTAGCACAACATACATTACGTGTCCAGCAGACCCAAAGAAAACATTGGGTATCAAGTTGCCTTTCTTGGTCATGATTATCAAGAATTTGAAGAAATATTTCACATTTGAAGTTCAGGTAAGCCGTTATAAACAACACTTAACTACATTGATATTGTTTATTATCACTGATCAAACATTGAGAAAATGATACATTATATTTTTTATTTATTTTTTAATCAATTATGATAGATTTTCCTTTGAACAATACTGTAACACCCACAATTACTTTCATTAATATTAATCCTGGATTATACAAGGAGAATAATACTGTATTCTATTATTATTTCATTTTCTTTTGAAATGGAATGATATTTGAAAAATCAAATTTCATATGCTTTCAGGTATTAGACGACAAAAATGTACGGAGGCGTTTCAGGGCTAGCAATTACCAAAGTACGACGCGAGTGAAGCCTTTCATTTGTACGATGCCTATGCGATTGGACGACGGATGGAATCAGATTCAGTTCAACTTGTCTGACTTTACCAGGAGAGCGTATGGAACGAACTACATTGAAACGCTTAGAGTACAAGTAAGCATTGTCTAACATTTATCTCAGCCCATGTATTGGACACCCATCCAAATATAAGGCTAATGCAGCTACATATCTTGATCACAGCTGGTTATATCATCCTTGGTTTTTCAATTTTGGTATTGGTCAATTAACATCCTCGTCATGTATTTTGTAATTTGTATGTTATTCTTTTCAAAATCATTTTTAAAAAGTGGTATCTGAAAGTGGTTTGTCTAACAAGTAGTTATTCCAAAACAGACTTGGCATTTTCAATATTGATATTTAACCCTCTCGCTGCTTGGTTCATCATAATAGCCATTCTAGGGCTTCAATGGTTGCCACCAGTTTGGGAGAATAGTGTCTATAATGACAAAGTTCTAATCTCAAAGTTGTTGCCTATGGGTGAGATATTCCCGCTGCAATGTAAAGCAATAATTCAATCAAGCTAAACTAAAAAAAAACATTTGGAGTTTTTAGTTGTATTACAATTTTGACAGAAAATACATTATGTCCTATTTGTAATTTCAGATCCATGCCAACTGCCGTATTCGCCGAGTGTACTTCTCAGACAGATTGTACTCTGAAGACGAACTACCCGCAGAATTCAAACTTTACCTCCCAGTTCAAAATACAGCGGGCAAGGCGAAATAACAATTGACATTGGAAGTGACTCATCATTGTAAATATCTTAATGTTACTACTCAAACTGATCAAAATGGAACTACATTTACAGTGGAATATTTGAAGCTAACGTGGAGGCATAGACATGCCAAGGCTACGATATTTTTTTAAGGTAATTCGGGGGAAGGAAAAAAATGAATATTAAGAAAGCTTGTTGTCAGTGACTATTCTGATGCACACGAATGCTGCGTATGACATTGGAAATTATCTTCGTCTTTTTCTGGACGATATCGAATCGGCAATCATGCAGGACATATTCAGCTGTTGTTTTACCCTCGTCGTCTTGCGACCACAGTTGGACACGGATTGTGTGGCTTGAACCTTGAGGGTTGGTTCCCGAGTGCGACACTCGAAAGAAAGTTCAATGGATTCAGCCACAGGGGGAAAAAAAAAGAGTTCGGATTCCAAGTTTCTAGGACAACGTTCAAACATTTTTCATGTGTATAAACTTTCATCGGATTTATATATTGTTACATTTTGAGGCACAGAATGAGCTGCTAGGATCCACTGCAATATGCCAATGATTTCTTAGTCCATGTTATAATACTTGCCTGTTGTTCCCAGTACCTCATTCTGAAGCCTGGTCATAGTGGATTGATCACATGTACAGACTGCCGCCCTCTCCATTAGGCAAGATGTATCTGCATTTGGAGAAATTGTCAACTTTGTAATGTAAATACCACTTCCATAGTAATAAAATGTTCTATTGCCATATATATTGGATGTCTGTCTCTTATTTCAATGTGCACAAAAGTCAGGATTGCAACAACATCAATAATATGTCTAATACGTTTCCTAGGATTGCAATAATATGTATGTTACGTTTCTTAGTACTGATAGTAGGACATCCGTCTTTGATAAGGCCAAGTATTATTTTTGTTATATTTTACATGAATATTCCTCCCTAAAATCACCTAATTAATAGACAGTACACTATGACAAAAAGCTTGGTTATTCTACATGAACAAGGCAACAAACTATTGTCAGGATCTTTTCCTTAACACTCTCCCTGCTGCTGACAACCCTATAGAGCAGGGTCTGTTCCTAATACAGCAGAGAGGGTTAATGCACAACTTGTTTGAAGATGTATTGTACATATCGCGGAAAATGGTATTTTCTTTCAATATGTAACAAATGTCGATTATTTAACACAATTCGAGGATCTATGTCGTATACGTAATTCGTGCTGTAATTCGATTGGTTATGTTTTCACATAATACTAGAGATGAGAACGCATACCTACAGATTCCTTTATGTTCGCTAAAAAAAACACATGACACTTATTTAATTATTACTCTTAGTCTTCATAAGGGTATCCTGCTAATGTATCTGTGAACTGGTTTATATATGAAACTCGATCAAGTGACATGCATATTGTCAGCTGATTGTCTGGACTTGCCGAACTACATACTATTACATAGAGTAACGTATATCCCCAGCAGTGGCAACTCGTTTCCGTTTCGGAGACTAGTGGCTATGGAGTACTCTAACGAGGGAATGCGTAGCCTATTCCCATGACATTATTAATCTGATCCTAGTAGACCAAGACAACTTTTTATCGCTATACGCATATTGACGACATAACGATAAAAAGAAATCAGCTTATGCGTGGCTACATTATCTGTCCGACGGTGATTTCCACTACTCGGTACCTCACAATCGATGAAGCAAAGTGAAATTTGATCAATACTCTAGGAGTGCGTTTCACGAAAGGGGTGTATTTACGCAGGACGTAAATGACGCGGATTTGCTTGTATTACGTCATTTTCGTTGATTGTATTACGTCCGGCGGTGGGGCTGACTCGGCCTAAGCCACCCCCTAGAATTGGAACATTTTGCTTAATAAACATATTTTGTATTATTGACAAAGCTTTATGGAATTCGATGTCGAGTATGAATAGGCCAGTGATAACATATTCCGAATAATTATGTCATGGTCGCGTACGGGTTACACATTCATTCTGTAATGTAAGCAAACGACCACTCACTCCTGATATATATATAGCATTAGCCTACTAGGCCATGCACTAGTGTATCCACGTTGGTGATTTTACAATATTTGGTCCAACAGGGAACATTTTGGGAACAAAAGGAATGAGAAACGAGGCGACATATTAGTTTTAATTAATGAAATCATACAATCACATATTGTTAACCTATTCAAGGGACAAACGCATTTCTGAGACTACTTACGTTTGATGTGTCCGTCCAAAACTAAAATTGTATTTACTGATGTACTTATTCCCCAGCACTCGATAGAAACAAAAATCATATTCTATATGAATAAATGGAAGATAATTAGAGCTATATTCCTTTTATTCATATAGAATAATTAATCTCGTCTTTGGAACATATAACTTCCAGATCGAATTCCCGCCTATATGGGTGGAAGAAAGGGAATTTGACGATATTAAATTGATACGTATCACAAATTAATGTAGTTTGCATTTAGGCCTATTTCTCAAATATAGTCCTACGCCCTTCTGTATGTACAACTTGCCATGTAATGTAATAAAAGTCGCCAATAGAATACAAAACATTGCATATAACTTGAGACGATAAGAATCCATCATAGGCAGTCATGTGGGATTGGAAAATTACATCAAATGTGGTGGAAATTTGACCAGATACTATAGGCTTTGTCGAATGGAATGTGGTAGAAGAAAATGTACTTCAATATGAACAATTAGAATCCACACATTCTCTCTCCAGAGATATAGACGACGACGTCGTTTTCTTGTTACATAACGGTACGTTATATATGTAGACATGTTGCTATAGGAAAATGCAGCATAATAGACTTGCCCTGCTATCCTTCTCCATAACTCCCATACTCCCAAGGGAAGGGAAACATCTCCCAAACACATTTTATTTAGAACCAGAGATTTTATCAGCTGGATTTATTCTCTATTGTATTCTGGAATACAATATGAAACGTCAATGAAATGTGTTCATGCTGTAAAATCTTTGAAATATAATTATACCCTACTTGTAGAAAGGCTCAAGAAAACTTGCAAACTCCAACACAGCTAGTAAATTACTAACACAATGTCTAAATGATCAAACTTGAACATGTAACGCTGTACATAATCCACCCCACCAAATCATAATAAATTCATTGCCCTATAGTATATATTATACATAGTATAGTAGACGATGATCTATAGTATTTCAGTTTCCTCACGCTTCACCAAGCAATTTTCTATGATGATAAATAATTGATCGCACGCGTTGCTTAACACGGTCATCTCTAGATAATGAGAATACGCCGTTTCTGTTATGGCATTGATAAAAACAGCAGCAGCTTGTGTATCGACTGATACAAGGCGGTTGCCACACTCGTCCACTCCTCCCAGTGTAGACCAGTGTAGACTATTAGCAGTATCTTCGCCCTATCGCAGAGGGTGGCGACTGTTAGTCTTGACAACGTCACTCGTATCATCGCCTTCAAACGCACGGCATATCCAACGAGGCAACGCTGATTCAAATCGGTAATGAGTACTACAAATATGGATTTGTAAAACGAGGAAATGTCCGCGTTTGTCAAACTAAAAGCATTGGAATGTATAGTTGTCTAAGAATGAGAATCGAACTTAGGGATGAACCGTTGTGTGCATGTGCCTATTATAAGGGATATAAACATCGATATTGAATGATGTATATCTACATTCGATCGTGAACTGAATATGTTAGTAAATTAGATTAGAACTATTACTAACAATTAGATAAGAAAAAAATAGCCTATATAGTCCCATCCTCTCACCCCAGAGGTACCTGTTACGCTAGCACTCCACAGTTATAATGTGGAGTGTAGCGTAATCAGTATCCTTGGAGTGCGAGCTAGCCAATTTGTCAGGTCCACCCGAGGTGACAAAGGTTTGATAGTTTTTAATGATAGTTTTACACTTGCGGATGAAAAAAATATGATATCAGTGAGTTGCATAATAGCTATTGCATTTTACAGGCATTCAAAGTTTAAGCGGCGTGCTAACGCTACTTTCAACAATATGCATAGAAAAGCATTTGTACCCAAGTCCCAGTATATCCATTGTGACGTCATATGATCATGACGTCATAACACTGTTCACCGATGACGTCGATACTATTATCCATACACATTATTACGGCTGAATTAATTTTTATGATATTCTATTGAAAATATCTTTAAATTAAATGTTTACGACAGACTGAACGTGACATGCAGTGTAGAAATGAAGAAAGATTACGATTATGATTATGAAAGCCAATGCTAAACAAATTTGAACTATTTTTAGATCATTTAAAAACCTATTTATTTATTTATGTTTGTGCTTTGAGCATACCTTAAGCGTGGGGTCCAGCGCATTATAAGCAGTCTTATTATTTTTCTCTCTCTCTCTCCATCCATCCATCTATGGGAAATAAAAATAAAATAAAAAATAAAATCCATCTATCTATCTATCTATCTATCTATGGTTTAAACATAATTTATTTAGCAAAAATGAATGAGGCTTGGTAATGTCAACCTAATGATTTGTCATGTAGGCCTACTTTAGACTACTTATATTACATGTACTTTTACTATTATTATGTAATCATACATAACATCAGATTTGGTTATAATTTTCAACAAAAGTAACTTTATAGACTACAAGAAGAGCATTAGTAACATATATTACATTCTATAGTAATTATATGATAGATCTGGACCTATAGGCTATATATTAGAAGTCGGACAGCAAGCTAGGGCTAGTATATAGGTCATTTATCGGGTAAACCATATGTACTGCGGCTGAGCGTATTTCGACGCGCGATGAAATACATTGCACAAGTTAATCAGGAAGTTGTGGTTCGCACGCGGGTCTATGTAAGATACAGCTCGCAGACAGTGGATATCGATACGCTGTTGGCTTGTAAAATTCATAGAAATCCAGTGTCTGGTAGACTGTACCGTCGACAGCCTGCTGGAATGGAAAGCCGTAACCAAGGAAGCTATGAATATTTGTCGAAAACGTTCTTCTCTGTTGCTAACAACGAAGTGTGTTTAACTTAACTTTGCCGTACATTGACCAGCGCCAAGAATCCAATTGTGTGTGTATATACAACGACATTTTAGACGAAGGTTCCACCTAGAACTATTTTATTTCATTGAAAAGTGTATTTGTTGGTTTGAGCTACGAATCACGTGACATTTGCTGCTGCACTGTAATATGGCCGCGCCAATCAAACAGGAAACAATATCATCAGATGAAGTAAAAGCTGCAATTCTACAAAAACTTGAAGGAAATTCTTTATTAAAAGATGTGTCTGATCATTTAGGATACCTGGATAAGCCGTACGACAGGGATAAAGAGAATGAAAAGGCCGCCGAGTGAGTAGATCAGTATCTCGCAAGTTGTTTACGGAAACGGGTGCTGCCACGCCCACATTTGAGTATCGTCATGTATGATCATGTAATATAATTTGTGTAATTAATCAATGAGGTTAGTATAAGGTGTAAGATCAATTTGATTATTTTGTCCATGGAGGATCGCTAATACTGTCAATACAGACTAAATAATAGTAACATATGCTAGATACAATTTATCCCATCGAGTAACCGGTTTTCGTGGTATTCAGGTTTGAAGAGAGTTGCGCGCGATCTGTTGATGATTGTGTCCAAATTCTAATGTTAAGCGTAAGGAACGCTCATTACCTTGTTAATTGTCGTACAAATCACTGCTATTTCCACACTTAAGTTTCACAATACACCGCCCCAAGTGAAGTCGTCACTTCGGCGGACATGCAAATGACGTATATCCCTTTCCGTAGTACACGGACGGAAAACAATCTATTTACGGCGATCCAGTTGGAACAAAATTCGAAGATATTTTAGAACTGTTTGGCAATATTCAGAACAAAAATAAACCAGAATATTTTTTTTTTAATGTTAAAGGCATAATATCACAGATATTTATGGTTGTTTTGGACTATTTCTTAGGTACAACTGCAAAGTACATTCATTTGACATATTATTAGATCGAGATTCCTCTATCC
>JAULBP010099473.1:0-11062 GCA_032355345.1 Lepetodrilus pustulosus
TACTAACTGCTAACATTATATAGAAAAATAATTAAAATATTAAAAAATTATGATTAAATACGTGCAAGTATGAAGTTTCCCCTTTAATTAAACAACGAAAGTTGCTCTCGGGCTTGCGATAAAATATACTGTGTGAATTGGGGAAATTACATGTAGGCCTACTGGTGTGTTTCATGGGTACACGGTAATACAGGTAACTGGTTATATTTGTAAAAATAATCTAATTGAATTACAGATAGCCCGTCCTATTTATCAACCAAAATAAAATTTCTATATTATTTAGATGTTTAGAAATATTGACCTACGCAATATAATGGACTGGGATAGTGGTCTTAGAACTTCCTGTGTATATTTGGAAAACATTTACGTTTTAAGTGTATTGCCTGTACATAGTGCAATAGTGTTATTGTTGCTACTATTCGTTACCAACAGTGTTACATATTTGCAGTATTGAAGATAAACTTCTATGAAGTAATCTCAAAAAGTTTCTTCTAAATTGTCGAGCTCGTTGACATGTTATGACGCTAACATTTTATGACTTAGAGTATTTAAACAAATTTGATTGATTGATTGAATTATTGCTTTACGTCGCAGCGGGAATATCTCACCCATAGGCGACGACAGTATTTAAATTACTGTAATCTATAATATTTCTATATTATTGTTTAATTTCAGGAAAGTGACGATGCTTTCTTCATAGTTGAGTTAGACGACATTATTGCTAAGCGTGATCTTTGGAAAGGTCTCCTACCTCGAGTGGAACCTTTTTATGGTAAAGCTATTAATAAACTGAAGCACAAAATAAAGTATACGCCATGTTCTTTGAACGATAAGCGAAAAACGATTCAATATTTTTAGTTTATTCATAGTCCATAAGAACTTTCCATCCTCTGTTAAGCCATTATCGAGGGTTACCTTCCGTTTCTTGGACAGATTGGTATTAAGTCGTGATGTAAAACCAACGTATTTTCGACATCTTATCGACATCGTATCGACATCGTATGCCTCTACATGCCGCCTGGATACGTTCTTTTGTACTCCAGTTATTGAAATACTACGATGCAATTTAGTGAGCACTACCTTGATAACATATTATATTCAAGTAATTGTAATGACACGATTGGAGTCCATTTGATTGAAACAACGTCCTTGTATGTTATGATGATTTGGCGTGTATTGGTTACCTTATACGCTGTCAGCGAGGCAGATAATATGCGTTTTGGCTTTTTTGAAAGTGATTTGACATTTCATATAAAAGACATCTGTAAAAGGGAGTTGCAGTTTGCAATATAACGACTGTCTCGAACCAACGGGGTAGTATTTAAAATTGTCAAGAAGTAATCTGTTCCTATTTTCTCATATTTTCCCGACAAATATCATATATTTTACCACTTAAACGGACATTATTTTACGCCGTTTTGTCCACAGCTGTTAAGAGCAATGACGACTTTGGAGTTCTGAGGGTGCTTGCCGACCTTGGGGTATCCTTCGATTGTGCCAGCAAAGTAAGTGCAAATCGTAGAATATTCAATATACATGTAGTTTCATTGCATATTTGCTTGATTGAATTTGAACGTTACATATCACGTATTTTGTGGTCCTCTGTGTAGATGCCTTTACTGTGCTAACCAGGATTTCTACAGGCTGGCAGTGCTAGCTCATTGGAATATTATGCTGCAGTTACAGCATGCATACCCATTCATACAGTCCTTACTTTATCTCATCTTAGTATCAAACAGGAGGATATACAAATAACATTTTTATGACGTCTTCTGGGCTTCTGACAACCGATCCGACCACCTCTCAAGTTAAACGGCTTCCTATCATACATCGTTGATTTTGTAATTCGTTTCTCGAAGCTCTAGTATCCACTACTAGAAGATAGCGGTCTCGTAAGTTTACGAGCGCGATGTATTAGAGATCGCTACGAGAGTGCTTATAGTCTCGTAGTAGATACGAGAGCTTCGAGAAACGACACCCTGGATATAGGCCAACTTTGTACCAATAACTACGAATAAAATAGGCATTCCTCAAATTTTAAAGAAAAAGTTCCAGTAAATTTGAATTTAATTCCTATTATATAATTCATTGTGCTGCACATAATTGCTGTGTGTAAGCATTGATATTATGTTTAGGCTGAGATCGACATGGTGTTGGATATGGGTGTGGAGCCTGATCGAATAATTTACGCCCATACGTGCAAGCAACCATCTTACCTGAAGCATGCTGCCAAGCGCAATGTGAACCTCATGACGTTTGACAACGAGGCTGAACTCTTCAAGATTAAGGCCATCTTCCCTGATGCTAGGTAAGTCTGGCGTTTGGGAACACGTATATATGTTATCTGCTATTTAATAATAATGTAAGCATCGGCTGTAATGTTACTACCCGTAATGACTAAACATGCATGACAATTATCTGTACAACGAGAAGGTAGAATTTAATGGAATCCATTCGGAATGAACACTTCTACAGACATTGATGCCGAACCTTTATTTAGTCAACCAGAATATTGTTCATGAACCCATTTCTCACAGATAGGTAAACACGCTCAGCTTCACAAAATACTAGTACACTACTTTAACATGTACCCATCACGTCAATTTTATAGTATGATATGGTTGTATGCTACCCATTATTTACCGTAATATTGTACTTTCCCCGTAATATTGTACTTTTCCCGTAATATTGTAATCCCCAGGCGAGAGCGAGTTTTTGTAAAGAAATATCTAGGATAGAAAGTTGTTGAATTGTTTTTTATTTAAATATTATATGTTATACTGCACATTATAGTGATTACAAAACCCTGTGTTTTGATGATAAATTGAATGAACCTTGAATCTGTGGATGAATTAAACCAAACAACTAAACGTGATTACATTTATTGTAATGAAATAATTGGATAAAACTAATCAACTAAATAACAATGGCTGTACACTAAATTGATGAGATAAATAATCTACAAATGTTCTAAAACGACTATCTAAACTAAATATGTCAGCTATCTAAATTTACCAATTGGTTCTGAAATGCTATCCTTTCGAAGTCTATAAGCTAACTGAACTTATACTAAAAGTCTAAAAACTAATACGTCTTATCCCTTCGAAAACTATAAGCTAACTGAACTACTAAAGGTCTAAAAACTAAAACATCTAATCTATTCTAAATCTATCGCCCAACTGAACTTCAGAGACAAAAGCACATGTTCCCGAACGACCCGCTCGTGCTGCACGATCCTTGGCAGCCCGACCGTTGGGTTGCGTTGTGGCGACCTAATTTGTCTCCAGAACACTACGTCCCCAACACTTGATATGTATAATACATTTTATAATAATTATTAGTAATTATCTTGTCTTTGATGTATTCATGATATATGAAGCAAACGTAGTTCTTTCGTCGAGAGTTATGTCCCCTTGCGTTAATATCAAGAAGGACAAAGAACTAAGATAGTTCAGGTTGTTGAAATTGAATTGTGCCTACCGTACAGCGGTAGAAAGGTTTTTGGAAGTACAAACATGATAATATGTTAATGTCAAGTGAATGTACTTTGTAGTTGTAGCTAAGAACTAGTAAAAAACGGTCATAAATATCTGTGATAGTATGCCTTTAATGTGTTATGTCATGGACCCCAAATTCAACGTTATATTGAGGGGACACTGTACTATGATAATACTGAATATAGTACGAGTTGTCGGGAGAGGGTAATGGACCTTTTGCTCCTAAAAGTTCAGCGTTCTACCATTGCACTACCAACCGCCCCACGTATGCCACAATTTACTCCCGGACTAATGTTACTACCCTTTAGTGAAACTGGTGATGACCAAAATTGGTCAGTAGCGTGTATCCTCTGACCCACGCAGAGTTGCACCAGGACTTCGTGTGTTGGAGGATCGATGAAGAAGTGAATTTCAATTCTCTGCGGATAGGATGAACAATAATGTATTGAGCGATGACTTTGATTTATCTATACAGTAGGCAGACGGCTTCCTTTGACCTGAAAGCATATGTGAACTCTTGGATGTATTTTTAAATTCTGGAATTCTTGCTGGTTTGTTATCGTAACAGGAAAATAACCAATTGTAAATCTTTGTCTTTAGAAACTTTCTCGGCAGAAACTATAATCATTTACATGTAATGTATTTACTATTTACATACTGTTATATTGTCATGCATCTTTTGTACATTATTAGTTCTGTTATTGTGACCTGGTAACATATTTATTTATATGTTTGTTAAATAATTGGAAAACGCAAAGAGGTAATTGTCGTGTAGTCGTCAGTACTTTCATTGTCGGTGTGATCAAGTATATGGCTGGTGAGAGAAAATCCTGCAGCAACCCCATCCTCTCGCCCCAGAGGTACCTGTTACGTTAGCATTGCACGGTACCCCTGGCTCACATCTGTGGGAAAACTTGTCTACAGGAGTTATAATAAATATAACAATGATATCAATGGATAGGTTTTTACGGCGATTTCATCGGGGAAATCATTTAATTGGTTAGCTGTTTGCGCGAGTTTTTCCCTAGATGTGTGCCAGTGGTAGATTACCCAAGTAGTCGTAACTAACTAGTACAGGAGCGAAAAGTAGTAGATCTAAATTATACAGCAATGTTACATTCATTTATTCACACACACACACACACACACACACACACACACACACACACACACACACACACACACACACACACACACAGTTAAGTAAAATATAGAATAAGCCACTGTGAAGTTTGAAATATGCACCGACTATGCGTGCACGCATCAAAGAGAAAGCACATGGAACAACAACTGACTGAGGTGCTGTAGCGCTAGTAAAGTGTTTTTATCATCTATTTTGCATTACGTGTTTGTTGCAACCACTATCAACTATTCCAGTGGTTATAATAAGCATTTTCACAGCATTATTAAACTATGCTACACTATGCTACATGTATTCTCACCTGTGTCACATGCATGCATTTTCTGTGCGTATTCGAAACTCTGAGCTTGTTTGTTGTTCTCGAGTCTAATGTGCACATCCTTTAATTCAGGTGACTACTATGATGTGTGCGCTATCTGTCTGGACGACTACGAGGAGGGCGAGAAACTCAGAGTGCTGCCTTGTGCGCACGGTAAGCTTCACGTTTCCTGTACCGCTGTATCTGATGGCGGGGCGTTATTGGCGTCGGGAGGTTTAGAGCAGGGGTGCATTCAAACTGGCCAAGACTTGTAAGTGGCTTACCAAACTAGCCACCGTCTCAGGAGTCGTATGAACTGTACAGTGGATATGGAACCAGTTTAGCTAAGCGTTTTGCTCGGCATCAGTCAGTTTGAACGCATCCCAGGTGACCGTGCATCAGACTACAAGGCCGATGGCTGGAGTTCAAATCCTGTTTCAAGACTGCATCAATACATTACCTCACTAGGTGATGCTTTTTGTGATGTATACATTTGAGCAATACCAGATATGGTGAAAATGTCGCTGTTGATTTTAGTTGAAAGTTTTCATCATAGCTTGTTGTACATTACCCTTTTTTCGGCTGACAGCTTACCATGTGAAGTGCATCGACCCATGGCTGCTGAAGAACAAGAAGACGTGTCCGGTGTGCAAACGTCGCGTCATGCCCGGACACGAGCCCGAGTCGGAATCCGATTCCGATGAAGAGAACGGAAACTCCCACAATGCCTCGGAGAGGACGCCTCTGTTGTCGAATAGCAGCGGCCCGAGTCGTAGATCCACCTTTGATACGTCAGGTATGTGTTGTATCCTAGAACTCGCATCACGACTATCACTTGTGGGTAACCTGTGGCCTGTTCAGGAGCGTGCGAGAACCGTGTGATGTCACAATAGAGAACAATGGTTCAAGAGGCGAGGTTTCGCGTATACTCGCGAGGTCGCCCGTCTCCTGAACATGCCACTGGTCCGATCTAACACTTGCGATGTCGGTCATGTTTGATTTTTTTTTTATGTTTCCTGCCATGTTTTTTTTTTATTATTGATTTTTTTTTCCGGCCATGTTTTATGATCTTGTTGCAGGTTCGCTGATACTGTTCTGTGCGTAGGTGTGTATTTGTTATGAAAGGTTACGACCAATAATTTATAGTTGTGATAGATGATGATACTGGTAATTATGGTGGTGGTGATGATGATGATGATGATGATGATGATGATGATGATGATGATGATGATGATGATGATGATGATGATGATATGAAATTATGTTTTCTATCAATATCCAGCAGATCTAGGGAACGGCACAGTCAAGATATGAGTGTCCTCGGTTCTACGTGATATCGGTGGTGTATATAGAACGATATATATCGTGCAAGCTTGTTAATATAACCTCTTCCAAAAAGTCAGAGTTGCGTCCCTTAAAACCCCTTGATAATTATCTCCCCATTGCCACTGGCAAGCCTAGTGGTATGACTAGCATAACAGTAGACCCTGATAATGATAAAGTACATGTATTAGTATATGTTTCCAAAGCGCAAATTTTAAAAGTAATTGAGGAAATGACACTTTACAGAGCTCCGCTAAAGCTGATCTACTTTCAAGTTCCAGAACGATCATTAAAGACCTACGGAATTACATAGAAATCAACACTATGATACGCTTCTACCGCCATTGATGGCTTGTACAATGTAGAACTGCATGTTGGGAAGTATGTATATTTCTATGTTTTCAAGCCAAACAGTGGAGAGTTTCCGAAAGGGGATATATCGTGCTGACTGGATTCACAACCCGTGACGCCACACATTAATTGGACCCCGAGGAAATCTATGGGTAATAGAACATCTAGAATGTTTACGCTCTTGTTCCTAAGCGTCTCCCAATGTAACACTGTTCAATATTCAAAGAAGATAAATAACAGGCTCTACGATTCAGTTTCTCCGTATGCCTTCCTGTGACGGCTAAAGGACGCAGCCATGCCACTGAATTTGTGATTGATTAATTGATAGGACGGCAAATAGAGCGACTCGTGACACGGCAGAAACAATACATCACTCCCCCGTCGATGGGAACGATGCTTCCGGGACGGAGTGATGGCGCCCTCTCATCGCCGTTGACATCAATACACTTTCAACAGATTTGTCATAACACCAATCGTACGTTGCCAATATACAGTATATACATAGCGTGTTCTTGATTATTTGAAATCGTCCAGTAATTCATTACTTGGGATCGAATAATAATTGTGTTGTCGTTTGACGATGAAAAGAATGTACGGTTTCCCCTCGATATAATGACCATCAACGAACTGCTGATACAGATAACCGAGGGTTTGGATTGAATGACGTTTGCTTTCGTTAATATACTCATAGGACTATATAGTCGATGGGTATATTTGTACTTGCAAACATCATGGGTTATATGAAGTAAAGGATGGCAAAATAATAGTTATTTTATATTTGAATCGGTTAGTGATGTTCTGCATACATGTCGATCAGCACGTTTCAGTTTTAAGGCGCATGCGTAATTGTTACTATGTTGTAATTGGCAATAATTGCATAGCTAACCAATGTCCATGGCACAATCTGGCTAAGTAGTTTTGGCGTACCTCGTATGTAATTCATTGAACATAAGAAATTTACATAAGGTCAACACGACAGGCTATTTTAATTATTAAGAAGGTTTCACACCCCTAGCCTCCGATCCGTTAGCCCCCTGTTGTTACAAAACGTAATTGGTAACGCTAGACACCCGCTGTGGCTGTGCCATGTTCTAGTGTTACTCCCTCCTACTAACACAAACGGAGGAAGTAAGTAAGATACTAAGACACGATTCACGCATATAATGCATTCTAACAAGTCAGGATACATTCATGCATATCATAATACATACTGTATAGAAGTCACGATACAGCATGACTACAGCATGGATGGTTAACACCATCGATTTATCTTAAAAGTTGCTATTTAATACCGCACTTATTCCACAAAACTGGATAGTTATCACAACTTATATATTTTATATGAATTCATGTTATTTATCGGGGAGTAGAGCATCATGTTGGCACAGCCACACGTGGGTCTTCCGGTACTTGATTACATCTTGTAACAACAAGGGGCTAACGCTAGATTGGGGGTTAGGGGAACGATGCCACTAAGAATGACGATTGTACACCTACGTTTAATTATTTGATTCATATCCAAAGGAATAATGTTATAGGTATACTTGTTGCAATAACAGGACATTTAAGAGTTTTTGTTCTTTTTTTTCGGAATCTGTTTGTTCCTATCGAATTTGCATATTTTTCTTCTTTGCTTATAGATCTAAATCCGTTCATGTTTTCGTTTTTAATTTTTAATATTTTTTTTTGTATTTGCGTGTGTGTGTGTGGGATGTGTGGTGCGGGGTGAGTGGGGGTGGGTGGGGGAGATAGTTGGGTGAGGGTTGCAAAAATAAGCGCACAGCAATGCAGCTTTGAATATCATATCCGAATGCCATCGCATTGCCCACACACCAATCCAATGCCTCTTTCATTCGGTGCGAATACTATCACTTTTCCTATATATTATTAAATTGTAAAAGTCACCTTCACATCTGTCACTAACAATCTGGACATTATTATAACATGTGTATAACATCATATTACTTACGACAGTGTCAATTATACACGTGCAAGAATATGCAAACAATACTTATACGGAAAGTATGATACTTTTTCTTTACAAAGTTGTAAGCTTGTGCCTTTAACGCTCTCCCTGCTGGATTAGACACATACACTGTTCTTTGGGGCATCTCCAGTTGCCTCCAGCATGGAGAGCGTTAACTAACCTGTACCTGGAGTACTACTAGCTGTCTAGCATACCTCGAGTACTACTAGCCGTCTAGCATACCTCGAGTACTACTAGCCGTCTAGCATACCGCCACCGATATTGAACTGGAGTGTCGAAGCGAGTGCAGCACATTGAAATCTGGTTGGTCAGTTACGCTAGTGTTACATTCGTTGTGTTATTTAAAACCACCCTGGTGCTCTATGCCCTCCCTATACTCGGAATATAGAGAGGGCACATTTCACAAAGTTGATGAAAAACCGGTTGTGGTGCCAATGCGCACGCGCAAGTTGCTCTCGGCTCGGCTCAGTAGAGTTCTCCAAACAAATACGTCCCGGATGTCAGATCATTCCCGTATGTCTAGCTCGTTTAAACATTGACAGTGTAACAGAACAAATATAGTATTGCAGGCAATGTATGCATAACACTATGTTAGTGATCCTGGTTTTATCAATTATACTAATGCATGCTGCACAATGGACACGCGCTTGTTGTGACCTTATTTATCCCCGGCCCCGAGATTCATAAACGTTTTGGGTACGATTTCATGCTCAAACTCAAAGTTTCGTAGTTTCTGAGCCTGGCTTGCTCTCCGGACAATGTATACTGGAAACCAATTTTGTTAATATAATGTTGAAGGGACTAATTCCGACCAATTCTGTAGACACGAGGAACGACACCATTCCGTACCCAGTCGTCCGAAGACCCTCCTGCAAACGGCAAGTGGTTTTAGGCGACCTTTAATAATACTACTAATAATAACAACAATAATCATAATAATAATAATGAGAACATTAATATTGTGACAAACCCACGCCCGAAAGCATGTTTACAGCTACATTATTACACTCGCCATTATCGCACTGAATTCCTTCTCCATGGAGAGTATGCAATCCAAGCTGCCGTTCAAGGCGCTATAATGTTATTATCCATCTAATCTTTACGGGTACCCAACATCTGCTGGGTGAACAGAGGCATTTTCGAACTAATCCACTTGCCTAAGGTGACACCACAAGTTTTCACAAGGTCTCTGTCACCCATCCATGTATTAGCCGAGCTCGATTGTGCTTAACTTCAACCTGAGCGGTCAGTCGTGCAATGCACGGAACCATGTGCAATCAGTCTACCTACAGACGTTTTATTGTAAATATATCTGTAACGATTTATTTATGAACGTTATAGTTAGGATAGAGACTACTACCAAGTAAATCCGACCTCTTCTGTGTAAATCCGACCACTACTACCAATTGCAATGGGCCGAATTCCCTAGATCACAGTCTCCCTTGCGTTTTGGTAAAGTAGAAATGTAACATACCATTAGATTGGTCAACTATCAAGATGACAACATTACAAAACATCCGTGAAATTTGGCTCAGAGTTTTAGTATGTTTCTGAAAACAAACCTATTTCCAAACGGTCGGAATTACTTTGGTGGCTGGTATTACCGACCTGTGTATCCCTTCACAAAGCTCTCTGATCTATACTAAGAGACCATATAGCGCTCTCTTTGCAGAGCATTAGCTATGAGCAAAGAGAACGCTATGGACTCTTAGTGGATAATAAAGCTTCGTGAAATCATACCCTGTATCATATGTGAAAGTACGGGCCTCATTCTGCAATGCCACACACATATGACAATACCATACGTACCAGGGACCGATATTACGATACTTTCTGAGTACGATTTCATGCTCGAACTCAAATATTATGTGGGGATTTATGAACAACATTTTGAGTTGAGCATTAATAATTCGTACTCAAGAAAGTTTCGTAATTTCGGGGCCAGATTTTTAAATGGATATATTCTAAATGGATAGCAAAAATACCTTGTCCAGTATTTGTTTTTTTGCAATGAAATAACACATCGTATAGCATGTACAGTATTTTTGTCGTTGTTTTGTTCCTTCAGAGCTTCAACCGTATTATTTCCACGGATTCAAAGATTCAAAATATGAAATGGGTTCCACATTGATGTTCCAAGTATAGTGTATGTGCCTATACGGGGTAACTAAATAGAATGATACAATCCAATGTGTGGGGTACATCATTATCACTATTTATCCAGTGGAAGAAGAAACAAAATCCATACCATGTTATAGGATCGATCGATTAATTCCACAGAGTACATCTCGTTACGCATGGTTAAGTCAGTCCTGGATTCTCTCGCGATCCTGACACTGTCACGATCAATTAATGCAAGTGAGGAGGGGGAGAGGGAAGGAGGGAGAGGACAGAGATAGAGAGAGAGAGAGAGAGAGAGAGAGAGAGAGAGAGAGAGAGAGAGAGAGAGAGAGAGAGAGAGAGAG
>JAULBP010099484.1:0-11059 GCA_032355345.1 Lepetodrilus pustulosus
ATGAATGTAGTTTACATTTATTACTCAAATATAGTGCTACGTGCTCATAAAAATCTGTGATTGTATGCCTTTAAAGCACATTTAGAATATTAGGATTGGGCATTGTCCAAATCTATAATGGCAATGTAATTCTGACCTGCTTTTTACAGAATACATAGTTGGAATAAGATTACGACCAATTATGAACATGTAATATTGCGTGACATGGGCTTTTGTGGAAAAAGAACATGTAGCAGGAAGCTTAATTATTATTCATATTGATTGTGTAGTTTGATAGCACAGTTTCTATCGAATTCTGAAATAGAATGGATGATATTCAACTGCAGGCAAAGCATTAGAATGACCTGCACTTCAGCTCAGCTTAAATCTTACAAAAACTGCATTGGTAAAGGAATCCGTTTTGGAGATATGCAAACATTGTTGGCTTCTTGTGCTAATGTCTCGTAACACAGTAACTCGGTCTGCCTGCCCTGTGTATTGTCTCAGAACAGATAATGTAATTGCATTGTTCGTCTTGCGGAGGCCATTTCCTCATCAGACCTGCCATATGCATGATGCACACGCTAATGAGCGGGCGATGTGGAAATAAGACCTGATGATAACGCATAACACTCCAATAGTAACACAACAATCTAATGGTAACAGATGAGACTACAATGGCAACACATAAAACAACAATGGTAGCAACACTAGTGGTAATACAGTGCTCCCTCGATATAAGACGGTCCGATGCACTGCGGATTTGGATATTACCCGGGGTCAGCCGTGGATCACATTTTTATTTTCGTTATTTCCCTGCAACTTTAGCGTTATATCGAGGGGACACATAACATTCCAATGGTTAATACTATTTCTTCATATTTTGATATGCATTATTGATGTACATGTATCACTGTATATCAGCCAGTGGCCTTACATGCAATACAGAATTGAACTGAATGGTAACTTGTAACACTATGATGGTAACACTACGATGGCAACACATAACACTGTTTTTCGAGTCCACTCAGGAGAAGTGCCATTTATAAATGATTGGTTATTGGATATATTTTGTTCTTCGCCTCGGGGTCCTCTGTAAGTGGTGCCCAAAATAGCGCATGCTAATTTTTTGCAGAGGTTAAATGTTTACGGACAATGTGAGTTTTTTTCCCTTATCTATTTCAATCCAATCTCTGCTTCTAGAAAGGTCAAACAAGTATTGGTTATGCTGTCATATTGAGTTGTCTCTTAGTGGTTTGTCCCAGTTTCTCATTGTAAATGGTGACAAAGTAGTCCGTAAAAAAAAGTAATTTTGTATATGCATGTATTGCATGCATTGCATGTATTCCATTATTCAGCATACGTGATGGATTTCTACTGTTGAATAACATTTTGATAATCAACACTGTTGATTTTGTTAAAATGTGTTTTTCAACGATTGTGACATCGTAGGCAAACAATGACTTTGGCGTCATGAATTTGACGTCATAGTTGGACAATTTCTCAACAGCAGACTGTGATTGTCTTTCTATCCCAAGATGATTTTCTGAAGTTTCCATGTTTTATTGATTATGTTGAATAATTAGAATAACCCACTTGATACAAGTGATTACAGAAAATACGTCCCTCGTGAAATTAATGTTAAAAATTCATGATCACTCGTATCTCGGGTGTTAGTCTCTAATTGTCTGTGCCCTGGTAGCTGTTTATGTTAAGTGATACAAATGGTATTTCTGTTCCAAGTAAAGTAAGTTCCATGCAATTTAATTGCAATCTAAATTAATATCACTACACCTATATGACAGATAGGTTTATGCATAAGCAACATGAAGTTTCCTAATTGTAATCTCAGGTGGATGACTATGGTAATAAGAGACAAAACAATCTAAAATAGCTTTTCGTGATTTGCCGAAGCAAAGCAAAGATAATGCTAACAATCGGCAGTCACTGCTAGTAATTTAAAATAGCATTTGCAGGAACTTTCAAGGGATGTTTGCACAGACAAGCATGCATGGGATTGCCATTGAATAATTCGCCGACGCAAACACATTTGAAACTGATCGTTCTCAGCCTGCCGCTCATGTCTTTGATGTTTCTTGATGGGGAGTCTTAAACCTCTCCCTGCTGGATTAGGCACAGAATCTGATCTTTTGGACATCTCTGGTTGCCTGCAACAGGGAGAGGGTTAATACATACTGTTCCTGTTGGTCCTCTTTTATCACACTAGCAATGTTAACAGTCAGATTTCACACACCAAAAAACTGGGGGCAAACGTTCCAACGGTGGATTTGCTGGGCATGTCGTGCATAGTGAAAGTGAAAGTAGAATTTACAATTTGAACAATTTTATAGAGATTTTGAGTGGTATGGTTTTTTTTTCATTTTGCGTTCTTTCTTTTTTCTTTTTGAATACTAATTTGAGACTATCTCTCATAAATTTAGTAAAATACCATAATCACATACTGTAGATCCTAACATGTTAGTGTAATTAAACTTTAGTGTCCAGTGAAATTTCAACCTATTAGCGTCATTAAATGTTAACGAGCTCATTTGTATTTACATCAACCGAATACTCTTTAAAAAATATTACCAAATTAAATGTTAATGTCTAAGAGCAACTCGTTAAATTCATTAAAGTTTTGTACTCGCTAACATTTTATGATTTACAGTATAAAGAAGGATTATCAATTTTAGTTATTTGATTTTTAATGTTCTCTGATTGACAATGCAGCCTATTATCAACTACTTTTTCACCTATGGGCTATATGATATGCAGAGTACGTCTTCCGTGTTACCAGCGTTACTTCATGTTCAAAGACCTTCCACAACCCAAACTGACAGCTTGGTGCAGCCACTTGACTTCATCTGACATGTATGGATAGACCTTCCATTTGGCCAGACATTAACACGGCTTTGATCTGGACGCAAGAGTCGAAAAGCTGTGCTTCTGTATTCCTTGTTACTCCTAGTACAACCTTAACCTGAGAACTCTGGCGCAGTGCTTTGTTAAGACCAATGTAATGTCATCTGTCATGCTTACCACTGTGAGGAGCAAGGATAACTTCAATTTGATTGGCAGGGACTTCTACCATTTTCCCTTGCAGGATGTTTAGACTACTAGACCAATATTTTGTCAGATAGATAGTAATTGTTTTTGATATCTGGTGTCAATGTTTAATTACCAGTATAGTTGTATCACAGAATTGAAGTAGTCATCTATTTTCATGAAATTATATCAATTTATTTCATTGGTAAGCTTCTTTTCATGCTTGTTTTATTTTCTTGCATGCATAATACGTAAAGCAGTAATGTTCAGTAAAAAAACTTCTTTGTTAAACAATATCGTATCGACTCGTATATATCTTGTTATTCATTCCAGTTTGCCTTATGATCATTATTCGGAAACTTTCCAACTTTATTAATAGTATAGTTGCCTCTTCAATCCTTGTAGTGTGTATGCATGTTCCGTTCCCATGACCTTGCCACAGGAGCATGAACTAATGCCACATGAGCATGAACTAATGCCACCGACCTGACTAGTCATGCCCCGAGGGACACTGACACCTCGGAACTGTGTCACAAGCGTTATTGAATGCAATGAATGCTGTTTCTTACACCTCAACCACTCTTGGTGCATAGTGAGGCAAAATGATATGGTTTTATCTCGATACTTCACACAATTCCAGGTCAGATTTAGAATTCCAAGAGTCTGAGTGGACAATAAAGTGACAGGATCGCCCGAGCCTACCTCATCAGGTTTTCCACATTACTGAGTCTTTATGAAGCAATTTCTCCCGTGAATAATCTAGTTAGGCCAGCCTGCGATTATTCCCCCTGACCTGCACAGACCATCTTGAAGAGAACGGCACAAGGTGTTTGTCATTATCAGGAATCGGGCAATCTTAGGGAACATCTTCACTATCGTCCTGGCTATGGTTGACCAATGTCAAGTTCCAATTTGTTTGTTTGCACAGTTGTGAAAATTGCAGTTAAATTTGTTAATCTTGGTTTCCTTCCCAGGAGAGCTATACTGAGTGAAAACCCATAAAGGACAATGTCCTGCTAGAGTGTCGTCCTCCTGCTTAAGTGTCCTCAAATTGGTGATAAAATATGATTGAGGATGATATTGTTTAGTTGATGCATTGGATGGGTTTGCTTTGTGGTGGCCCTTCACAAAACTGCACAGATATTGTAATACAGTTATAATGTAACTTGTATAGTATAGATAATTTGTTCTCATGAATGTATCATCAAAATACACATATCAATATACGTATATCTAAGATATATGTTTAATAATTCATAGACCAAAAGATGACATGTTTAATAATTCCTTCCTTTTTCTCCCAATGAAGGTCTTCAGAAATCACGATGGTTGTGTGTAAATCTAATTTAATATTGATGTACGAAAAGGGAATGTACATCCGTTTACCATTGAATAATACGAAAGGAATTTAACCTGGCAAAGAAATAACCTTGTTTATTTGATGTGTTTTTGATTGGCCATCACGAGATATTGGTAATAAAAGTCCAATGTCTGTGCTCCTTATTAGATGCAGCTCGCAAAAAAATGCTTCACATTGATACGAGAAATCTCGTTAATTGGATACGCTGAAAAATACTCTACCTCTCCTATAAGAGCTAATTGAACCTAATTATTGATTTTGAAAACCTAATTTAAGATTTAGCCCCAAGGTTGTTTTGATTTTGTTGTAATTTTGAAATTCTTTCATGTTCTGCAAACACTGAACGCAAAAAGATAAACTTTTTCTGGGAATGTTGACGTCTTCAGCATTGAAGATGATGGAAGAGCGGAATTTAAGATTTTAAACCAGTTGCTGTGTAAACAGTGTGCTTTTCATCCGATTCAGAGGTTAGCCGAAATGTGAGATTTATTTTTAAAGAGACAAAAGGACAGAAGTACTTAGTTTCAGTATCTTCTGTGGTTCATCTCGTCAGTGTGACACATTCCCACAGTGACGATCAATAAATTAATATATTCTATAATGAGTATCTGCAGCTTCTGTTTATAGCACAATCGACATATGGACTGGAATAAGTATGCATATGTAGGTATGTGATGATTGTCTGTCATTGTTTCCATGGCATGTCCATGTGCGCCATTCTTAACTTCTCATGACATTTATCGGCATCATAAGCAAAATTTCAATTGTCAAAATTATTGGTGAAATATTCCTACTGGGATGTAAGGCGTTAATTCAATTTATAAAAAGGAATTAAAGAAATATTTAGTTTGAAACTTTCCTGCCAAAGCTCAAGTCGTATTTTATGAATCATGGAACTATGAAAATAATTAGTTTATATTTTCTAGAGATATTTTTTCATTGTTAAATATATGGAGTACGATTAAATATGATTGAGTTGTCTTTTGATGTGCAATCTTGCAAAGGTTGCTTGGACATTTCAAAGTATGAATGCAGATGGTTATTTTTCAAACGGCTTTTTCAAATCCTCTTACCACAGTTAAACCTAAGATAAAAAAACCTTAGTATTGAAGTAATATCATTATGCATTGATCCCATGAAGAAAGAAATAAAAAATAATGGCGACTATCGGTGTATGACTGACTTTATATACACACAGTGTTTGAATTTAAAGGAAATCGTGGGTGTCATTTGAAAATCTGCAGTTTTAAAGATACATGTGGGACCTCCTGCAAATGACAAGATTTGACTACCATTAGTATTGGGCCTATGGAGACTGATAACCACACTTTATTATTTTCTTAATGTCTCAACACTGTACATATACATGTGTATACTTTACGACTGGTGCCATTTCTCACATTGGCGTTGTAATCTACTGGGATCTCGGCCAAGGAACATCAATAAATGAAGTACAATGAAGAAGTACGAGATCACACGGCGTGTCGAGACTATTTTTACAGTTGTAGCCGCATGTTCCCGGTACAGTTTCCTGTCCACTTGTCGGGACACTGGAGATTGCAAGTCAATGGAGGTCACAATGGAGGTCACAATGGAGGTCAGGAGAACCGTGTCAGCTCATAAAGTGTCTCGTTAACTTGGATGTAAGAATTGAATCTGCAGGGACATATTGCACATGCAGGATGTGGAGGAGGTACTGATAAGCTGGACATCCCTCCCGGGGATAGATCAAATGGATTAGATGAACCCCAGTTGACAGATTGGATCACACCGTTTCAGGAATTGAATTGAAAAATTCTGGCTGTACAGCTCCATGCATAAGAGTTGGGATTAATTTTAGAAATTCTGTAATTTCCTGCTCTGTAGGTTCCATTTTCCTCTAATCTATAAAACATCTTTTGGCAGGCTGGTGTTGTACGTTTATAATTGGAGAAAAAAAATATCGTGGAATTTTGTAGATAGTGTTGTCTCGAAGCTATTGAAGGAAATTGTATATTTATATATAGAAATGATATGGAATATTAAATCCAATATTCTCCACATCTGTTCATTCAGTGTCAGGATGAAAAGTTATTTACGTTGCTGACTGAATAGATTTAGTATCAGATCTGTATTAGACTGTTTTCCAATCTCGGTCAACTCGGTAAAAAGCCGATGGCGATACCCTCAGCCCTCCTACAGTGTTATTCAGATTTCTTTTTTTTAAATGGTTCTGTTTCCCTGAAAGTTATCCCATGCAAATAACAATTTGTAGAAATAGCTATCCTGTAATCAGCAAACCTGTCGTTTGAAAAAAAAAAAGGAATTCTGAATGTTCCTGATTGGTCAATTTGCCAAGGTCAACCGGTAGGATCACTTCTTGTCTGGATGGTATCCATTTGCAAAGTCATCGACACTTAACTCTTTTATGGCATGCCAGACTCTGACAGTTGATTCTAATGATAGGGGTATTTTACTACTGGATGCTAAGTAGACTGAATATCAGGCATGATTCCATGGTAATTGGATAACAGAAGCTGTTTTGGCAGCTTTCTCTGACAAGCCAGAGGACTGACAATGAAGAATTTGCAAATTTCTATTATGGTACATTGGTATGGTCAGATTCATGGTTTTGATGGGGATGATTGTAGAGATACATTTAGACCAATATGATAAAGTGGTTTTCTTTTAAAGGAAACAATCACAGTATTTCATAATCAATGGTTTAGAACTGTGTAATACTTGTTTTGTATCACATACAGGGATGAAAGATAACTTTAAGAAATTAGTCACTCGAATAGTGATACAAATAACAAATGTTATGAATTTCTGCTCAGCCTTAGGATACCTTTAGCATTGGTAGAAATGTACAGTAAGGAAATATGTCGCAAAGAAAATAATAAATGTATTGTATTATCACTTAATATTGATCAGGGAATGTTTTTGTGGTTGGCAAGGAAAGTGATGCTTGGTAAGTCATCAAATCTGTACATTTATTTGGATTACCAAAGTTGTAATTTATTATTTGCAACTCTGTCCTTTGTGAAGATATTATGTACAACTACAGAGTATAGTGATCCGGTTGAAATCTTCCAAGTCCACTGGCATGTGGGCAATATGGTAATGATTTTGTGATGTAGAAACCAAAACAACAACAATGAAATTTATATAGTGGAAATGTTTAGAACATTGTTAAATCGTCAGTGGACATGTTGGTGATTGTACAATACCAGAATTGACTTGGGTTTCGGTCCGTTTACACGAAAACATAAAACAAACTTGTCTCTGACATCCGTGTAATTTATAAATTGATAAAAAAAAATAATCACGATTATTGTAACCATTCATATATTTTTGTTTTTATAGACTACCTCTGACAGGAAAACTATGTATTAGCGAATGAAAAACATATCCTATCTGATGTATAAACAATCTTAATCCTCAAAATATGTTCTACAAATGCCTATTGAATTTATATCACTGGATCCTCATCCTTTCATCACTGTATTTATTTATACGGCTAGAAATATTTACGTCAAATCAAAACAGATGTTTGCCCGTGGCCCAACATTGAAAACCCTTGTGGACATTATCATGGACTTCCTTCTCCTTGAGTGTAACACTCTTTAAGGGCCGAGTCATCTTGAGTAACAGTACTAAGCTGTTGGGGCTTGTGGCTTGATGGTTGTACTCTCTCAAGTCACTTCACTATTTGATTTGTGGATTAGGATACCAAATCGGGATTGGTCAGCTGGGGGACCTGACATACTAATACGCAGAAATTGTTTCGGATTGATTTACACCGACTCGGTTGTAATGTAAAGAAGGTTCATAAACTCCTTGGAAATTGCTCACTGGGGGAAAAAGAGAGATGTTAGTCTCAGAAGAGCTTGTAGTCAGTGTCTATGTAAAAAGAAAAGTTTATTTATTTATGTAATAAAAAAAGTATGGATTCAGAACACTGTTTTTTAATAAAATGCTGTTGTTTATTATTTATCTCGTTTAAAAATATGACTGAGTATATCTAATTTGAAGGGTTGAGGAGAATTTAATTGAAAATTTGGATTGTGTATACTGGTGCCCCTTTTCTATTTATTGTACTTTAAATTATTTTTGTTTTTAATCTCAATTGAAAATAAGGTTGAGATTATTTTGCAGGGTTAAGTAGATTTATCCTGAAAATTTTGAGGATTATTAATGGCTTCTTTTATTTATTGTACTTTTAAATCTTTTTTATCTAGATTTTTTTTTATATCAATTGAACTTAAGGCTGAGATTATTTTGCCGGTGAGAAATCGAACTACTATTCTGAGGATAGCTGTATTTCCAATGATTTTAAACCTTGATAGGTTGCCTGATATTAAGTATTGTATGAAGATGTTCAATTTGCAATGCTGTTATTCAACTGTTAGAAATAGTCTCTTTGTATTTGTGTAGAAAAAAAAAGCTACTGAGTTTGCTTTGTTTACTTTAAATATCAAAGTTCTTTGCACAAGTAGTATTTTGAATTGATAAAAAGCCATCCACCTCCTCGATACAATTATAGAAACTCTTCGTTATTTTTAATGAGGCAGTCGCTTGGCCAAGGAAGCTTATTGCTAGTTCTCGTTAAAGATTACAGTACCATATAGACAGGATGGACATCCGAGGGCATCAATTTATCAAACTCGACACAGAAATTCTGCGAGCACTAACGTGAAATCTCTCAAACTGGTTTCTCTAGCACCGGCTCTGAAGCGATGACCCCCTCACAACTGTTGTGGTTTAACCCTCTCCTTGCTGGATTATGCACAAACACGGTTCTTTAGGGCATCTCCGTTTGCCTGCAGCAGGGAGAGGGTTAAGATTGCCAGACGCATGTATTGTCCTTTCTACTGGCAGGAATTGGCGCTCTACGGCGCTAACTATGTTACAGCGGTGTGAGTTGATACAGAGGACACGACCACTGATAGCGTTTGATGGCACGCAATTCACGGCAATACGTGGCAAAGCATGGCAATGTGTGGCTCTACATGGCAAGCAACAGGAACCACGTCTGCATCTGAAAATACAGAGGACGCAGCCACTGATAGTGTTGGGTGGCACGCAATTCAAGGCAATACGCAGAAATGCTGTTGGTGGCAATTTGTGGCAATAAATGGCAAACGACGGGAACCCGTCTGCAGCTGGAAAATAACTTGTGGGTGAACGTGCGTCCGAGTGACGAAATGATGTCATTAATCACCCGGACGTGTCAATATCGTTATCCAATATGTTATGACAAGTCAGATGCATCCCCTACTGTTTATCACGGCTTTGATCTCGAGGATGTGAGCATTTGCAATATGAATATATTGATCACGGAGATTACTTTAGAATTTCTCAAATGCTGCTGTTAACTGATATCTCTTCGGAAACGTCTTTTCCTCAAAGAGAGCAAAATGTCTTTGATTTGTGGGTGGGCAAATTGAGTGTGTGAGAAATGAATATGTTTGTCTGTAGTAGAAACGAGATGTTCCATCTTGAGATGAAACAACATGTGACCCTTATGAATATTTTAGTTGTTGGAATAAGGAATGCGATATTTCGTTTGTCGGTTAAACTTCATTTTGTCTATTGATTCCAGTCGGATTTGTTGATGCGTTAAATATTGTCAAATGTCACCCCCACATCTTATGTTACTATAAATTGCATTATCTACTCGTATTCCTAATGGCTAATGTAAATTTATTACCTTCACGTGGAAAATTGACTTGCATATATAAGCATATCATATAGCTCACGATTCACACATGACTTGAGACAAATGATATTATTCAATATTTGTGGTGACATTCTATAGAACAGCATGGTGCTGATAAACAATAATTGATACAGTGATACAGTTTGACGTCCATTTATTCTGTCAGTCAGTGGTCACTGGTTCTAAGCCATTTCATGTTCTATGAGAGTGGTAGCTCTATGATATTCATAGCTCCATGAGAGTCGAGCTCTATGTATGAGTCATATCTCTATAAGCAGTGTAAGTAGACACAAGATAGGCAGAGATTCATTAATATCCAGTTACATAAACTGGTCAAGAAGCTAAACGAGCAAAATCCATTGTGAACCGTCTCGAGCCAGACTTCTTCCACATGTCACCGGAAAAAACAGCAGGCGAGACTTATATTCCCTATTAGTTGTAGCTGTACGTGAGTTATAGCTTTATGAGTCATAGCTCTATGAGTCGTACTTGTTATCGTTGCAAATGGGTGAAAGATTCCTGCAGCAACATTAAACTCCATAATCACTCACTATGAGAGAGAGTTAAGCTCTATGTACGAGTCGTAGTTCAACGAGTCGTAGCTTTGTGAGAATCGTAGTTCTGTGGTGATCTTAGCTCAATGAGTTGTAGCTCTGTATTGTAGCTCTATGGGAGTTGTAGTTCTGTGATAATCGTAGCTCTATGGGAGTCATAGCTCTGTGAGAGTCATTGCTCAATGATTTTTGTAACTTTATAGATTTTTTACATTCTCATCCAGGGTGTGGGTAGCGCAGTGGTAAAACAGTTGGACTTCAGAGCCAAAGGTTCCGAGTTCAAATCCTGCCCCAGTGTCCCACATCAATGTTCATGGCAGTTGCCTTTCTGAAGCGATATTGATAGAATACACACGTGGCAATATACAGATATCATCCTTGGTCTGTCAGTACCAGCTGGTACTCGCAGGTTTACTGCAA
>JAULBP010099495.1:0-11059 GCA_032355345.1 Lepetodrilus pustulosus
TAATTCGAATTGCTGGGGACCATAATATTACTTGGAATTATCCGGGTTCCAGTGTATACACGCAAGACATTAACCACGATTCATTACTCGTAGAATGAGAAGGGTTCGAATTAACGGGGTTCCACAGTATATGCTAAACTGGACATAATAATATAGTATACATTAGGAGATGGCAAGTGTATCCCACCTCCGATTGGTGGGTTTCAAAAGAATCGTGATTTCATTGGTCAGTCTTAATCTCACCAGCTACATTATGAAGTCAGGATTATCAATACATCGTGGAATGCTAGTCGTTGGACATACTGCGTTCTTATGACGTTGCTCATACAAACTCTATACATTTACAAGTAATCCAGTCTATTTTGACTCATTGATGATACCGGGAGCTTGTTTCACTTATGACAATTTGTGCCGATTTAAACAATAATCAATAAACAATAAACAACTTGTCACTCGGAACTTCGAATTATCTATCACTTCTGAAATCAATTCTACAACACTTAAAGACAGATTTACAGACAGACAGACATGCAGAGAGAAAATTCAATTTTATGCAGAATGAAATTTCAATTTTATAACTTACCGAATCCTCCTACGCTAGATGACATTAAGCAGACATTTCCTAGCATCCGAGATACTGACCAATGACATTACACATACACTATAAAATCAATGAAGCAACAAAATCAACTATAAAAAGCGAAATAAACATATTGCCCTGTATTTACACACCTCAATGCGCAAGACATGTATACCGGAATATACATACTGGTATACAGTAGTTAAATTGTCCTCCATTGAGCAATTATTTCACAGAATGCATGAGGTCGTTCAAATTGAATGATTTAAGAGAAAGCTATTACCCTCTCGATGCTGGAGGCAACCGATATGCTTTTTATTCACCAGGAAGAGAGTTACGAAAAAAATATTTCAACATTCCCAAGTCGCCTACGCAGAATGATATCGCGACGGACAAGAGTCTTCTGTAACTGGTTACTAGTAATTCCAATGTGACAACAGCATGGCTTGTCACGACTCGGAATGTCCTTTAATATACCCGATACACCCGATACAGATTATTTGAAAGACTAATGGTGTGGATGTTACAATACACGTAGATCACTCGCTAACACAAGCCAGGTACTGTTCTACAGTGAAATGTCATTTGCACTGTCCGACCTGGGACAATATAATCTCCCGTGGGTATCGTCACGGACAGATGAAAAACTATATCAATACACAACAACACTTGCGACATGAGCGCGATCAAGCGGTTATTGTTGACGATATAATATAATAAAATGCGCACAATAATCTCTCACTCCCTCCCTATTCCCTCCCCGTTTTTCGTGACAAAACCTGCGAAGTCACGGGTGGAAACCACGAACTTTGTTACTGGTATTGTTCGGATATGGGCGTTGCCCACCTCTCCCTGGAATGTAAAACTCCGAGCTTCGGAATTACGTGACGTGGCCTAGGCTAGACCATCCTCGCACGTTCTCATTTCATAGTACCCCATGGCTCACATTTAAGGGAAAACGCAAACAGCTAAGGAGCTCAAAATAGAGCCACTTTCAGTAAATAATTTAAATAATTATAGACTAGATGCACGTGACCAGCAATTTACTAGCAGGAATGATACACGCTATTTCATTGGATAGATCGTGAAAGCAAAATCGTCGGGAAAATTATTTCATTGGTTGGCTGTTTGCGCAAATTTCCCCCTATAGATGTGTGCCAGGGGTATTATGAAGAGAGAACGTATTACGTACCTCTGGGGTGTGAGGATGAGGCAAGACATCAGAACAGAACAGGACAAAACATCAAAGTGATAGCACGAGCGTAACTTTTGCGTAATTTCGCACTGGGAATCTTCATTTCAACCATATACGACAACCCAACTTTGTAATAAATATTTCCCTTTCTTATGATCATGATAGGATGCGCTGTATGTATCATGGCAATGCGGTTATCTTCCTTGGTTTGTCAATACCAGCAGATGTTAGCAGGTTTACTGCAATATTCAGTGTTACGGACATTGCGTGTTACCTCCTGCCCTAAACTGACAAGCCGTGATATATAGTACCGGTATGTGAAAAACCCTAATACCTATAATAAACCACTTAGTTTACTGAAGTATTAAATTTATTACCTATAGTACCACACCTATGTATTTTCAATAAGACCGTCGTATTTCAAGATCGTATATGTCATGAATCCCGTACTGGCATTTCTTTTAAGTGTTCAGATCGCAATGTCAATGATTCGGATTTCAATATACCCGGTACATGATTATTCATGTATAGTATAGCCTTCATCATATGGAATACATCCTCAATCTTGTATGCAAGGTCATGATCATATTCATTGAGACACTGTGTACTGTATTCCTAGATATTGTCTACCCCAATCAACACTAACTTAGTTAATAATCGATGCCAGATTTATTATCAGCAGATGTTCTTTGAGAACTCTACGTCTGCTCTTACGTTCAGTTTTCAATCCGGAAATGACGTCAGCTTCCGGTCTGTAAATGCTTATGCCCAGTGTGAGATGCGCGACACTGCGGTTTAGAACACATCCAGACTAGTTCTGCTTGCCATATGATTAAACTTGAGTATGCTAACCACGTTTAAAAGAACGCACAGCTACATCATACAGCAATAACGTATACACTTTGTACAGTTTTAACAACAGACGTGGAATTTTCAGGACAGAATACAAGGTCGCGTTCATGCACTTAATGTCTGGAATCGTATTTGTTATTGAGACAGAAATACCAAATGCTGAAAAAAGAAAGCACTGTGAACAAAGATAATTTGTTATGAAGAAACTGACAATACTTATCAATATACTTAACCCAATTTAACTGTTTATCAACATGCTATAATCTTTATTCGTGGAACGCGATATGATTTTGAAATCATGACGTGGACCATCTGATGTCATCCAAATCATAACAAATATTTGTAGAAATAAATCGCAGAATCAAATACAAGTCTTGGTCCCAGAAGAACCAGTATGACATCACAGACATGTAACATAATCGTGTCTCGGATGCCGACGTTTCAACTAAAAGTGCTCTTGAAATGACATGCGCAGTTTGGCCTATACGTGAACAAAAAACACTAACATTATAGGATAATGTTGCTAATGGTTATATATTACGTTATTTTATATATGTCAGTAGGAGGTCCGCTGATATCTAGAACGCTATTGAGTTGTGTAAGCAGCTGATATAAGAAATATACAAAGACAGGAAACTGGAAAGTATTAAAATGTGCTTAAAGTAACTCCAACACAATATTCATATTGCATACACTGCTGATCCTATATACTACACCACGTACAGGGATTGATTTCCTTCCAAAAGCTAATTTCCAGGGGAGACAGTTTGTTTATTTCCATAGACTGTTAGGTGAGCAGGAGCGTGTGACCTCTCAACCGTCTGACGGAGGACCAATCACAGAGTACACGTCAACACACGTGACTAACAGAGGGGAATCTCCATAAAGTGGCACTATTTTGAAAACAATCGATTGCTTTTCATCGACAGGTAAAAATACTTATTTGGATGGGTTTGTGTGCATTTTCAATTCAATGAAGGGCTGATTCTTACAAATATAGCTCCATATATACTACATATGAGCAATAATAATAACGGGCATACAATCTGCCACACCCACCACAGAGTGTATCAGTCCTTTGACGTTTAACATTATTGATAATGCTCCCAAGGTTCATATACATGTTGTGTTGGTCCTACTGTAGTCGTACTCTAGCTACTAGTAAACACGTACTGCTGGGGAGCAACAAGACGAACAAATCATCATGATGAGATATTCCAGGCATGCAGCATACGACTATTCCCTCCCAACAGTAAACTGTAAGAGTAAAACACAAGTTAAGTAGCTGTCAAACCTTTCTTACTTTAAGAAGACAATGCGTGGCTCACTTTAGCAAAGACACCCACGTCGGTGTCCATGCATATATGAATAGAAACCACCATGGCATTTACAAGCATACTATCACAGATGGTTAACTTATATAATGGACAAACGAATTTCTATGAGAGTATTTACGTTTGATTTGTCCACCAAATATATTTTTTTTATCTACTGATGGACTTATTCCCTAACACCTCGACAGCGGCTATCACAACTTTTATTTCTTATATGCATCAAGGGAACGTATCTCTATAATTGTCTTGCCTTTGGATCATCTATACTGCAAGATCGAATGCTTCACAATGTGGATTACCGAAAGAGATTTTGGTTACATAAAATTGATGATAAGTATCACAAACGCATTTTAGCCTGCATTTATTACTCAAATATAGTGCTACGCGTTTATTGAAATCTGTGATTGTATGCCTTTAAAACGTGAAGAATTCGTGACAACGGAACAGCACTACTTCTTATTATTGGCCTTCTAGTCTTAAAAACATTAATTATGCTCAAACGTGGTTTTTTTTAACCCCCACTCAAAGTGGAGATGGTTAAGCACAAGCTTCCTGATATGATCAAACCTGACGGTTTACACAGTGAGAAAAACATAACGTTGGTAAACAAATCGCGACGTGGCGGAGCTGAACACGGACAGGAGTCGGGTAATCTGACACCGAAATCCTATATAATAAGCAGGAAAAAATGAGTTTGAAGCCTGCAGCATTCTCCGGATGGTTAGTAGGTGTTCATTTCGGGCAGGACATCTCTACGAGAATACTTCTCCTTAACGCACATTCCCCCTTGACTTTGTTTTAAAATGTGTTTAAGTATATATATCCTCTTTGAGCCGAGTACGCGTTCAAACTATGCTACTACTAACTACTTTGGTATGTGGGACTATAAAACGTCCATTCCACAGACAAGAACAATCTTAGAGAAACAGGAATGGTAATGCATATATGTTATGGTTATTACATTGGTATGAATGCAGAGACGTAATGCGTACAATGCCTTAACTCGAAACAACTATACAGCCATTATGTAAATACATTTCCCAATCTATGGAGAGTCCGTTATCTTTCAAGACGGTTTTTTAAAATAATATTTTGACTACACCAAACGATTCTCAAGAAAATATACTTTTCATTTTTTGGGTAGTTGATATTGATTACTACGCTAACGATTCCACTATGTAAATTCCATTTCATGAATACGTGAATACCATTGTTCACACATGAAGACAGTATTAATATATCGATTTCGTATAATTTACAACTGCCACGATCTCGTCATTGCACGATGTAGCCCACGTAGGCACGAACATCTTCGGCCAATGACCCCCATATTGCTACAAATGCTTACAATTCACTGAACACACATAATTCTATTTCCTTGTCGTATGTATATATTATTTCTATTTTAACGATTCACAGTTTCCTGCTTCGAATAAACCATATTCCGCGGATTCAAAAATACACAATGCCTTCAAAATGTAATCGTGTTAAACGTGGCATCGATCCAATCCTAGGGAACCGATGTACAGTAAACTAGAAACATATGAGCTGGCAATTTGGAGTATTTCGTCATTCAACGCTCAGTTGTGGCGATAATATTAGCGACCCATGGAATTTGCATATGGGAAATGTAGACACTATTTGGTCACATCCAATTCGTAATGTACAAGCGACAAGAAAGCGTAAAAACAGACAGCAGTATATCCTATAGGCAGCAGAGTTGATTAAGATCAAGACGGCAGCATCAGCAACAACAGCAGCTATTTGGGGCCACATCTCGTACAAGACACCGGCTTGCATCTATAGAAGAGTTAATGAGAAACACGGATAGTTCATTTACCCGGGCTATGATGTAGAACGCATACGCACACAATTAACCTGTGGAATCCATTCAGTTAAATTAAAACGCTGATGTCTTGATATAGATGTTGATGTATTTGACGTAACTATTTTGCCACGCTGTTCAACTCCGTGCCAGCGGTAAGGATTATATAGTTCCAGTGAGTTATTCGAGGGGCAAGGCAACGTCCATGTCATGTTTGGGGTGATAACCATCAGACTAATAAAACATGTAGAGATGCACCTAGGATTAACCTAGGAGTAAGAATAACTTGGTAAGCATCCGTAGAATGGGGCTAGACTATATGCTGTTAAGACGCAGAACCTATGGTAAACTCTTTGGCTAGTATACTTTTCTTTGATTTCAATACTTTCAATACAAATATATGCAGTAAAAATGATATTTCACATATTTTCAGTTAACATTTAGGCTAAAAATGGCATTTTGTACCTTAGAATTGAAGTTTCATTGCTGGCATACAGTGCTACTTTAGAAGGTTTGGTTGGATGCATTTTATAATACAGAGTTCTTGAGAGGAAGATATAAGCAAGAATTAATGAGAAAAACAGGAAAAGAAGTGAAGGAAGAAATTAGAACATATTAATTCATGTAATGAGCGAGTGATTGAGTGGTTTAATGTTTTGCTTTATGCAAGTGCTAATTATATCAGTCACTAGCATTGAATACTTAGCAAAGTAATAACAAGTGCTAGATAAGGAAAGATGGATTAGAAAATCGTTAAGGATTTCTAAAATGAGAAGGTAATTAATCTAAAGACTAATGATATGGGAAGCATTTCAAAGAAATGACTAAAATTGAGTTGGAATCAACCATGACGAGAACTAAAATTGAGTTGGACTTACACATGACGACGACTAAAACTGAGTTGGACTTACCCATGACGACGACTAAAATTGAGTTGGACTTACCCATGACGACGACTAAAATTGAGTTGGACTTACCCATGACGACGACCAAGACGACAGCAGCCACGTACAGGTTGAGGAAGAAGAGTGACACCTTGGCAAACGTCACCATGGACTTGATCATGCGCACCATGACAATTTGTTCCTGGCCGGATTTCCTATCGAAGCATTTCTCTGTAAGATAAGAGGCTCGATACAGTCGAATGTATTCCAAATCTTTGCTGGTTTGTTTTTCTGACGTCATTTTAAAAATTCATTGAAAACTATCCACCGGTGCCACGACTGGCTCTCCCGCTGCTGCTCGCTTCTCGTGGTGTCGTCTGCGCGCGGTGCAGACGAGACTTTTCGCACACGTGGCGTGCGGACCTGTCAAAATGCCCGGTAGCTCAAGTGGTGTGAATTTAATCCTTCTAGCAGACAAGAGAGTTTACAAGAAGTGGAGGAGAGAGTGGAATAGCTTGCTTGTCGTATTACGAGTATGTGTTTGAACTGCGGTTAGTACAATTGTATTTAACACGTGTGTGCGTGAATATGGCTATGCGTGCCTGTATGTGTGTGTGAGAGAGAGACAGAGAGAGAGAGGGGAGGGAGGGATGGAAAGAGGGATGGAGCCATTAAAACAGTTGGTTGGTATGGGTTCACCAGTCATTGAAGAAATGCAAACATGACAAAAAACATGACAAAAAAACATTTAATTGTTGGTAATGATGATGATGATGATAATAATGATAATAATAATAATAATAGTGCAGGCACATATGCAAATTCAGAATGGCACACGCTCACAAACGCACAAACACACACACACACACACACACACACACACACACACACACACACACTCTCTCTCTCACTCTCACTTTCACTCACTCTCTCTCACTCTAACTTTCACTCTCTCTCTCACACCCTCTCTCTATCTACTCTCAAACACAGTATCTTTTGTACGATATATCGGTTCCAGCAGAAGTAACGCAAGTTAAGCGAGTGAAAGGACCAGTTTCGGACAATTAAAGATGCTTTGAATCTATATACAACATGCACTAGCTTATCTCAATCGTGCATATCCCATTGACGAGCATTCAATAAAATTCCCGTGTGAATGGTCACGTATTCCACTGCAAAACATTTTCCAAAATAAATCACGAGCGAACCGTTAACATATTTTCAAAACACGTATCGAATAGAATTCCTCTATGAAATGCCAGGGTGGTTTCCTTGCAAGGCTACCCGATGGAATTCCCATATTCATCATGGTCAGCGTCTTCCTACAGCAATGGTATCCAATGGTATATCCCGTGTGAATGGTCAATGCACGTGTGCTTCTTCACTGATCACAGAATCCAGTAATTTCAACATCCCATCCAAATTCCATGGAGTTTCAATACACTTTATGCATGTCAGTAGGAATAGTCTGTAATGATGTGTTTAACATGGCACCATGCCCGCATGTGGTCCATAATTATAGAGGTTACATTATGTTCGTGTGTATAACTGTCTGTTGACGGAAGACGATGCCATAATTGTGTTTGGAACGAAAACACGCATCTATTGCCGTATAGCATTGACAGCAGAAGAGAGAGTATAGCAGATACAGAAACAACAGTAGAGTAGTAGTAGTCGTAATAGTAGTAGTAGTAGTAGTCGTAATAGTATTAGTAGTATTAGTAGTAGTATATTAGTATTATTACTACAGTCATGGTAGCAGAAGTAACAGGAAATGTGGTGTAGTAGTAGTAGTAGCAGTAGTAGTAGTAATAGTAGGCTAATAGTAGTAGTAATAGTAGTAGTAGTAGTAGGAGAAGTAGTAGGAGGAGGTGTTGTAGAAATAGAAGGAGCAGCAGCAGCAGCAACAGCAGAAACAACAGTATAATAGTAGTAGTAGTAGTAGTAGAAGTATATTATTATTAGTATAGTCCCAGTAACGGAAGTAACATGAGATGTGGTGGTGTAGTAGGGGAGGCGGAGGAGAGGAGCAGCCGAAGCAGCAACAACAGCAGTAGTAGCAGCTGTAATAGCAGAAGTACCAGTAGTAGTAGTAGTAGCAGCAGCAGCAGTAGTAGAAGTAGTAGCAGTAGCAGTAGTAGTAGAAGTAGTAGCAGTAGCAGCAGCAGTAGTAGTAGTAGAAGCAGCAGTAGTAGAAGCAGCAGTAGTAATAATAGTAGTATCAGCAGCAGCTGTAGTAGGCCATGCTTATGACGGGGTAGTCACCTTACGACCGGGTAGTGTCCTTATGACCGGGTAGTGTCATTGCTAGGCTAACTTTTTCTTACAGTCGAAAGAAGGTGAGAATCCAAAGTGTTTTACATCGTCGCGCTTTCACTTGGTAACTGTATGCATGGAAGACTTATGACTAGTGTGTGAACATTAGCGTAGCATTGACACTACATGGCCATAAACATCCTCATCATCAGCAGCAGCAAATGTAGAGCAAATACCATCTAGAAGAACTCACAACACCGATATATAGTGTGACCAGAAAGGTATTGCACACCAGAACGCACGTGTTCGGAGTACTGAGGTCGGAATTTGGTATACTCAGTATATACCAACCTCACCAGAGGCTTGTTCAGGATCGCGGGAACCCTCGAGTACTCGCCTCCTGAACGATTGTCCTTTATGAATAACCATTATGACGTCACGCGTGTACTCGCGGGTTCGCGCGCTCCTGAACAGGCTTCAGGTCGCCGCAGCTTTCAAAGAATCGAGTTCTTGTTGAAGTAATTACATCCTGGACTCACATGACATTGCAAAAGGCATCTATCTCGCACTCGCAAAACCACGGGATTAAAACTCGTCCGCAAAGGTATTAACTGCGGTAACGAGATTTAGCACTTCTTGTGTGAATAACATCTGAAAGCGAGCATGTTTAGGCTATATAGCACCGCCAGACAGGACCACGTAGGACGTTATGTTCCAAGCGAACACTCTCATTACGAGTTCATAACGATGTCAGACGAGTGCTGTTGGTGGTTTTGAAACATACTTCCGTTCATAACTTGAAATGCAAAATGTGTTAAAATGTTAATCCTATGTTAATAGGGTTCAGCTAACTACAGCGTTGTAAGTGGAGTCTGGGTTAACGAGAAGCAGCAAGATGTACGCTACTAAAACGTACTTAAAAGTCAATATTTGACAGGATCCACAGAATATATTTATGCATGTATCACGACGCTGTTTTGGTAATGGGATATGACACATGAGAACTACGCTCTCTGCTTGCACCTAAAATTCGGTCAAACATTTTTGTTTTCGCATATGTCAGCGACGAGTGGGTAATGAAGATAGCACCTTCAGAAATTTCTAAATAATACGAAGGGAAGATATATGTGGCCTTTAAGAACAACCTCATTATGTGTGTATGTATGTGTGCTCGCTGTCTAGCCTACACCATAGACTGGACTGGTAAAACCATCAGGGTTAAATTATTGTAAACTGTGAACCAACGAGAGCAGAAAGGGACTGAGAAAGAGATTAGATCGACTCCGAGAATATCTTCTGTTTCATATCCGTCTTCCTTATTCCTACATTTCATATCACCCCTTTCATTTTCATTACACAGTAAATGTGAAAGTTGGTGTGTATGTTGAGTTACTTAAGAGTTGTAAGGAACGAATCAAATTAAGCGTTTCATTAGAACTTCCTGCGTTTCCTTGTCGGTTACGCTTGTGGAAATTCTTTACTTATTTGTGTTGCACGGCTTTTCCTTATCTATTGAAATCATTCTTACGTTACATGTTCATATAGTTTAACGATTCCTTCATGACAAAGTTGCACTTGTAAGATGTAACGTAAGTCAACAATCTTATCCATGTATGTTTCCATCAAAAGATGGAGCTTATGGTTGTGGCCTAAAATATTATATTTACTTTGCTCACAAGAAGTATAACACTGTTGGTTTAACATAGAACTAAAACATGCCACGTATTTACTCGCTGTATATTGTTTTGAAATAAAGCATCAACTAGAATTTACCAGAACTTTTAGAAAAGTATCGTTAGGTTTAATGTAGCGGGAGATTATATATACGATCGTGTAGTACTAATACATCCTACACAAACATCAGAAAGGAAGATGTTTTCAAGCCATTCCTAGAATATTAGTAACACACAAACGATGAACAAATTTATCAACGATGGCAGTTATCCACACTAGTGATTGTACTTGTAAGTCGTTCGTACGTTTTTAACGTACCCGAATGTATAGTACAGGGTGACCCAAAAAAACCAGAACCCATACAAATTTTCATTAATCCTATATAGGTCCATCAAATTTCTTCAAATTTGGTCGATTCAAACATCAGTCTATGGATGATCTGTCCACAAGGTTTTAGCC
>JAULBP010099506.1:0-11058 GCA_032355345.1 Lepetodrilus pustulosus
TGTGGTGATAGGGGTGGGGTTTGGGGGAGGTGGGGGGGGGTCGAAGTCTGGCTTGGAGGTGGAGGAAGTGGGGGTGGTTTCTTCCGTTTATATTTATATGCATTATGAGGTTGCCATGACCTGTCTGCCTGTTATCCGATCTATATTTTCATATTATTATTTAATTTCAATTTGAAGGATTTTATTAAACAGTGTTGATTGAATCTTTGACCTGGGCCTGTGATTAGTCCTAAGAAGTTTGTAAGTACTAAGAATTTGCCAAACTGGGGTTTTTTTCTGTTAATTTGTCAAGAGATCTTTTCACACTAAGAAGTTCGCAAAAGAAGTTTTGAGAAAACGGCCCCTGCATATAATTATTGTTGTCTTGTTGATTTGTCACTGAATGAGTTGTCACAGTTTAATATCAGTATGTCAGAATACATGTATAGTTTTGATCTGAGATAAATTATGGGGAGTCAAAGCTCAGAGCCACCAAGTACTAAAACCATTTTGACATGTTTTTATGTATTTCTTTTTAAATAGGAAGTACAATTACCATGCCAGGTTTGATTTGTTGGTTTGATGCAATACCATGGGACATTTTAAAAATATTTGTATCAGTGTCATGTATACATTTAAATTAGACTTAACATGTTCTATGTTTCAAGATGGCCAAATCAACTTTGATATCTTTACAATGTTTACCATTGGTAAATTATCTTAGAATATTTTAAAATCAGTTTTGACATTGAAAAGTCTTGACCTACTTTTTGGACAACATTTTATTTGACTTTTGGATAAATGTTCGAAATTAATGTCTGAAATCATCTGGAAAGTGTAGTATCGTTGAAACTATTATTAGAAGAGCATCACAAACGTATTCCTGTACTGTACTCCTGTATTCTCAGCGTAGTTTGACGTATGGATTTATGCCAGAGTGGCTCCATTAAGACTTTTATGTACTATAAATAACTTAAAATAAGTGACCAGCTTTTCTGCAGGAATATCCCATTATTGATTGCCTTGCCAATATAAGGGAACTGCATAGCCTAAATCATTGTTGCTTTTTTTTCTGTTTGAAAAAAAAGGAAAGAAGCTAAATTGAGGTCAGCTTAAAAATAGGTTGGTTTAGGCTTTGAAGAATTAAGGTATTAGGTTTTCTCGCTCTCCTACTTATCTAACGTCACTGACCGGTTTCACTGGTCCACAGAGCACAGGAAACCTTGAGACGAAATTGTAGCCATTACGCGATTATCATGATTATATACTGGGTTCTTTATCTTTTCTTTTTTTTTGTGAGATAAAATATGGAGATTGCTTTTGTAAGAAGTAGTTATTGATTTTCCAGATCTGGTGGATAGCCATCTTTGCGATTTTGTCGACAGGGCATTCCTCGAGGTTACTGTAATGAGAAACTGACTTATTGCTTTACTGAATAGCGATGGTCCTGATATGTTTATTCTTGCTATCTTTTATTATGAACATTCTTGTCAACTTTGTAGACTTTGCATTGGTGTGAGTTGTACAAGCCAAGATTGGGACTGATACTAGTGATAGAGTTCCTGTATGTTGTGTAGAATTTGTTGTATCAGTATGTGTTTTAGAAGCCCAGATTGGGACTGGTAGATTTCCTGTATGTTGTCATCAAATTATCCACAGTACGGAAATATGTGCAAGATCACTTAATAAAAAGTCCTGTGGAAGCATGGTGTTAACCTTCTAAGAGCCGATAGAAAGCTTATATGCCCTGTATATTGCAGACACTGTGGTTAAATCCTGCGGGGAGATATTTTAACTGAAAGTCGATCGTGTTCATTTCTTTGAATACTGCAGAAAAATCCACTAAGAGCTCATCCAATGCAATCAAGCTCGATATCTCGCAGAACAAGTCCATCTTAAAACTTGCATCCCTTCCACTTATTATTCTTACATGCCATCGAGAATCGGTTTAAAAGTCTATAAAGCAGAGGACATTTGGTAATATATTGGTACACGCTCTGCTAAACCACCATGCTGGAAGCAGTAAATCTGCTAACATTGGCCATAAACCGTCGGAGCTTGGTGAGACATTGCTTCAGCATTTCCTTCTTCCTGTGGCCTGGCTTGTACAGAGTAGTATAGGGCAATGGACCCAATGCGTGTGGACAGTGCTGGGGCAATGGATCTGCTGTGTGTAGACAGTACTGAGGCAATGGACCTAATGCATATAGACAGTCCTGAGGTAATAGACCCAGCATGTGTAGACTGCTGGGGCAATGGACCTAGCGTGTATAGACAGTGTTGGGGCAATGAAACCGATGTGTACAGATAGTATACAGGTAATGAATCCTAAATGTGTAGCCAGTGTTGGTGCATTGGACCTGGTTTGTATAGAAAGTACTGGGGCAATGGACCCAATGCATGTAGATAGTGTTGAGGAAATGAAACCATGTGTAAACTGCAGGAGCAATGGACCCAACATGTATAGACAGTACTGAGGCAGTGGACCAATGCATGTGTAGACAGTGTTAGGGCAATAAAACCAGCATGCGTAGACAGTGTTGGGGCAATGAAACCGGCATATTTAAAGGTTGTTGGGGCAATGGAACCTAGCAGATAATGTTCTCAACAAACTATTAACCAAAGGACATTCTGTACTTTGCACATCATGCCTGGCAGCCAATTCTACTTGCGGAACTCCTATCATAATTTGTACCCAAACACTGTAGGTGCTGAAGGAACTGTCGTCCTTAGTGACGAATCGCTCAAGGCTCTCCCAGATAGTGGCAGAATGCGATGAAAGTTTATGCAGTTTATTATGTTCGAGGAGAAGCCTGTACTCGCTTATGTAAACAGGTTATGGAAGGGTTCAGTCTGGTACGTTTGCCTCCAGGTTCAGTCATCACGTTGGTGAGACTTGGCAAGTTTGGAAGATGGTAACAAGGACTAACATGTAAACATTTGTGTTCTGAACAAGGTCGTCTGTCCGGGGGATATTTTGCACATTCTCTTGTTATTACTACTTGCTGCTTTTTCAGCTATGATATCTTATCCCAGAGCGTTATGACAAGGTTGGAGGGGGCAATATTGAAACAAGTTCTGATTATAAAAATAGATTCTCTCGTATTGTGCTTTAATTGCAAAAACGAAAAGCGTTTGATTGCATCAGTGGAAAGTAGCATACGCTTGACTCGGGGCAACATCCGGAGGGCTTCTGCACTTGGAGTTGATATTGTGGAGGGTTGCTATAGATTGTGAAGATGTTGATATTACACTGGTGAAGGGACTTGTGTAAAAATGTCATAAAAGTCGAGAGTGCGCTCAAATTGATTCTGCGCAGACAGACAGAGTGGTACCAGTTCACAGATATTAGATCTCATCTCCCAGACACTCTCATTCATACCACACAATTATAGGGAGGCCTCGCGGTTTTGTCAAGACTTCACCTAGCTAATCTCTTGTATTGATCGGCAAGACATTCCAGAAGGAGATTTGCACCCTTTTTATGTTTATTCGTGAGAGCATTAATGCAAGCCTGGTCATTGAGCAATATGCTATAATTATATTACATAAATATTATTGAATAATCAGATTATGTAATGATTGGTTATTTTTTAAATAGTAATAAATTTAATCTCGTTATTTTGAAAGCGGTCGTTAACTCTTTCCTACTGGATTAGGTGGGCCTATTATCAAAACGATGTAAGATCGTATGACAATCTTAAAGATATCTATTGCATGTGTTATGCACGTTCTTGTGGCTAAGAAGATGGTAAGAATGTTTCTAGAGTAGGCCTCCAAATATATAAGGCATCTCAGTCTGCATCCCGCATGGAGAATGTTGTGCTACATGTGTTGTAGGTTTCTTCATGACAAGCAGTAATATGAGCACAATAATTGTCCAGTTAACTAACCACAATACAAACAAACAAATAAATAGAAAAATAGCCATTTCCAAATTAAATATTGAAAAAGAACCATTATCTAAAGTGTAATGTGGTAATTTTGAAATGTGAATGAGCAAGTTCTTTGGAATTATAAAAACAATGCATTGTGAATTTATTTGAAGAACAACAGTGAAATAGTGTGCCCTCAATATAACACCCATCAACAACAGTGAAATAGTGTGCCCTCAATATAACACCCATCAATGGAACCTAATTTGGTTTTCTTTGTATTCCTGTATTTCAATATTATCCACAATCTAAATAGCATGCAGATTAGGTCCACAATTAAATTATGCATTTATTGTTGATAATGGCAATACTGTGTATACTATTGTAACCTTTTTATTTCAACATTAGCAAGATCATGTTTTGACACAGCTGATATTTATATGGAAAATAAATCGTATAGAATGTGTAGTAATGGGTTCAATAGAAGTAATTTTCACTATAAAAGTACAGCCTTGATCTTCAAAGCATATTATGGTGTGTAACTTTCATGAGATTATGACTGGTATGAGATCAAAGGCCTCTTATAACATGTCATCGATAAAGAATGTGATGAAACATCTAACTCACTTGATGCATACATACCTTTATCATCTTTTCCTTTCTAGGTATGAATTATTTGACAGGAATTCACATGAAAACCAATTGATTGCACAAATATTGACTCTGGCATTATTTTGTTGCCAAGCAGATCCAATATTTTATGATAGCAATTGATTCATTTACGGAGAATTATTACTATATATATCGCATGTTTTTAATGCATGTATTGATATAGTTGGGTCCGTTTCTGCTCGGAAGTGAACTCCACTCAGAAGATTTGGTTGCCATTAATTGTCAATCACTATAATATTTGATTTGGACATGCATGGTAATCTCCATTAGCTTATTGATCATCTATAATGCCTGCTGATTAGGAACGTTTGCTCAGTTCCATCACTGCAATGCCAGTTTTATGCTAGAAGGTCTACTACTAGGTGTAGAGGATTGACAAGGGAAGAATGAATATTGTTTTTCGACTCGATGCATTTTTTGTTGTTGAGCAAGACAACTGTCACACTTGCATTCGGTTCCGTATTCAGTGCTGGGGATTCTATTATCTAATGAGTTGTCAGTCCATGGTCGTCACTGGGGCTTTTGAGAGGGATACTGTGCAATTCCTTTGCTACTACTTCTTTTTGGAGTTGGAGGAGGTTGTGGAGAGGATGGAGGAAGTGGGAGGAGGTGGTTGGGGGAGGAATGGGGATGTGGGAGCAGGGGAGGAGGTTTTGGATTGTGAAGCAAGCTTCGATTTTGAGCCTGGTTAAGTTCGGTGAGATACATTGTGGAAAGGAGGGCAACATTAACTTAATGAGAAAAAGGATCCTCCGAAAGAAGCATGTTGATCCAGGAGGTCTTTCGTCATTAGCTGTCCATTCGTTGATAATGTGTGCTCTCCAGGGGCCCATCGACTTCAAGTAGAGCTGCAGAATGTACTACTAACTTGATTACAAAAATAGTTTTCTTTGACATGACATGACAAAACATTCAGAAAGCAGAAAATTATATTTTTCAAAAATATTAATTTATTTAATAATTGAATGTTTTAAAAAGAATTGAAAATAACGGCATAATGGATTGATGATCACCTGGAACTAAACTGGAACTAAAAATTCCAAGTTTTTGGCAATCATGTCACCATTTTTGTATTTTAAAAAATCTGTTCTCAACTCTATAGTAGTGGGAATTGTTAAATAAAATGCAATGGTGACTGGCAATATCGACAAAGTCGTTCAAGGAATTTTATTTCCTCATTTGATTTTATCATTTGTTGAAATGTCTGCTGGAATATCACAAACAAGGGACATTTGTTCGCTTTATCTGATGTGCGTCATGACATGGGACAGTGATAAATGGCAGATATTTTCGGCTCTGATTTTGGCCTAGGAATGAACTTTTTGATGGAGCATCAATCATAGTGAGATATGACATCCATAGTGTAGTAAATAATTGACACATCTGCTCATTATGTGAAATATTGCCATATATCTACAGTGGTTTGAAACGTTTTGTACGAATTTATCTATAAAATACCTGGCAAGATGCATCTGTGCATGGTGTTACTACATTCATCACTGTTGGAAATTTATATTATTTGCATCGTAATCAATGGTTCAATTATATGGTTATGTATAGAAATAGAAATTCCAAAACATGCTAAATGTCAACCAATGGTAGAATCAATGCGGTTGTAAGATTGAACATTGAAAAACAGGGTTTAAGAGGTTCAGGGTATTTGCATGCACACATCTTTCCACTTCTATAACTTTTCCATTTTCAATTTGTGATCTCCATTCGAATAGTTATACAGATTTTTTTCAATCTTTTCTATTGACTAATAATATTGGACAAGTTGCTGTATTGGGACTATATGCTATTTTTGTAACTTCCAAGCTAAATTTTCTATCAATTTGTCATTGATGTGAGATCAGTTATATCATCAACGAGTTCAATTTTCTATCAGTTGTATCATCAACGAGCTCAATTTTCTATGAATGTGTCAGTGTCTTTAGCTCGAGATGTTCTCTTCAACTCAACCAGGGTATTGTTTCTTCAAAGCTCACTTATCTACTACAACACAATAAGCACTCTTGTAGCGATTTCTAATACATGGTGCTCGTGTGCTTACGAGAGCGCTGTGGTCTCTCTTAGTGGATATTTGGGCTTGGAGGAACGATATACCCAGGCAAGCTATTTCAGATAGACGACCATGTTTCTTACATCCTGCTGGTAACCTCATATGGAGTACAAGGGGCTGGTTCATCTCCCACAGGTGTGCAGTGAAATCTAGCCCCTAGGGCTACAGGTAGACAGGGATGTCCATGCCCGATTTGCCAGAGGAATACCTGATACCTCTCTTCAATCCTTACTCCCTGCTCACACAATAACACAGTACAGTGTCTGTAGGTGATACCCGACCTCCCATGTTAATACCCAGCCCCTAAGGTTGATGCTTGAGCTCTTGAGATCAGCTTATGTTTTGGATAGGTTTTTATCCAGATGTGCCCCTAAACAAATGATACATGAATGTATGTTTGATCATGGTAAAGAATATTCCGTTTTTTGTTTTGTTTCTTTTGCTATATATGTAAATGGATGACCTGGTAGTTAGTTCAGAGGTATTGGTAATGTCCACTTCAAGGCTTTAAACATGAACTTCATTGGTCAAAATTTATCAGAATACATTCGTGAGTTTAAGAACAAATATTCAATTATTACTGCTTTATTAACAAAAAGTTTTGAAGGTACATGTAGTTGGTTTCATGAATGGAAATATTCCGGATAATATAAACATGAACATGATGAAATACTTAGACAATATTAAAACTAATAAGTACTTTTTTATTTTCCACATGTTCCATTCAAGAACAAATTTACAATCTGGCTGATGCCCATTATGTTTGCTTCTTGAACATTGACATTTTCAGCATATTATTGCCTGTTCTTGTATGTAGACAAATTGGCATTATTTTTAAAAGGAAATCAATGTACATTTACCAACTTATATATCACTGATTTCTCCAATGGGTATATATGCAGTACTATTAAGTAGCCCTAATCTGCTAGACACACACGTCATTGAGGTGGTATGTAAGGTGGCCCCCTCTCTCCAATTCCCTCTCAACACCAGACACACTATCATTACCCAGTTACCAGGTAATCACTGTAATTTGTTAGGGGGTGGGAGCACCTTTAAGTTAATGTTTAGTCACCACAGGGAATAATGGCTTAGTCTGAGGCCAGAACTGCCAGAACATACCTGCTGACAGAGAAGACAAATGTTCCGTCTTGATTGCAGTTATTGCCCCATGTCCTGGCCTGCCTGCTGGAGTCGGAGGGCTTTAATCTGGTCATTGATGTCACTGTGGTTCTGCCTGTCAGGGCATCTCCTGCTGTAGAATCATCTCATCGTAGCTCTATCAGAGTTGTAGCTCTATGAGAGTTGTAGCTCTATGCAACTTGTAGCTCCATATTGTGGAAGGTGACACAGGGCATCTTGTGGCAGAGAATTATTGTCTTAGCTCTATGGGAGTTGTAGCTGTGCCGTTGTGCTACAAATTGTTCTTCGTTGTGCTAAAAAAATCGTTCTTCGTTGTGCTACAAATCGTTCTTCGTTGTGCTACAAATTGTTCTTCGTTGTGCTACAAATCGTTCTTCGTTGTGCTAACGTTCTTCGTTGTGCTACAAATCGTTCTGTGAACCACGACCTGGACCTGGGCCCTGTTGCTCAGAACAGTTATAGCTACAAATTGATTGAATGTCAAAATTTAGGGACCCGCATTGCATCAAACACCTTTATCACTACACTACTTGAGAATATTGTTAACTAAAACTATTTTAGGGATATTAAAGTGTTTTTGCAAACATACTTGCCAGGGCTCTAGACTAACATTTTGAGTTACTTGCCCGCAGGGCGAGTTAGGGCAAGTTGTAAAAGCAACAAAGCATCTATATATGTTAAAAAATATGTTGCTCGCAGTGCAATTTAACTTGCCCCTGTACATCGGGCATACCTTAGTCCAGAGCCCTGTACTTGCACTTTTAACAGGTCCTTAAAATTTAGCATACAATCAGTTCTAAGCAACGGGGACATTAGTTATTGGTGGGTGTGTGCAGTGCATGCATATGTGCATGTGTCCACTGCAAATACACCTATGTTTTGATGACCTCTGCATTACTAGATGCAGATGCCAGGCTTATTTGTTCAAGTGATGATGGTCTGCTTGGAGAATTGATGTGGCAAATAATAGCCAAAGATTTGCAAGACGGCCAACAGTTGTTGATATGCAAGCCTGTATTAGCAGATTGTATATCATGTATCATGTATATATAAGAACTGTCAGTACAATCTAAATAGGTACTGGTATCAAAGCTCTTCAGGAGACTTAGCTTACAAGTGTTTACACAATATGAAATGTTGGCCTAAAGCCATAATAGGACTTGTGATAGAATGGCTCAGAACTTGCCTGACCACCGCCTTTGGAATAATATAATACTGACGTCATTTAACACAATAATAAAGATAAATAGAAGAATAAAATACTGATAATTAATACATTGCAGGTCTGGGTGTTGGGTTAAGAGTTGGGCATGTGGTTACAGTTTCCACCTGTCGACAACTCGGTGTCGAGTTCAGGCCTGATTATTTGTAGAATAACCCAAAATATGGTTTTACCTATGCTGTCATCTGTTTTGCCTATGTATCATCTGTTTTGCCTATGTATCATCTGTTGAACCTTTGTTATCATCTGTTTTTGCTGTTTAAATACGTCTATGATTGTGATTGGTTGGGATGGATCAGCAGGTAGTTTTCACTGAAGTTGTCAATGCTGGGTCCAAGTTTTAGTAAACAGCACAGTATTTATCATGTTTACATCCCTGTTTGCTGAGTGCTTATGTATAACAGTAGCAAGTTTTTATCTCGCCATGGGACAAGTGTTTTTCACCAAAGTATCGCTTTTCATGTGTTTGTTCATTGTGGCTTCTCTGGAGTATGAAAATAGAACTGTTTACCTCGTGGTGAATTCTGTTGTATGTCGGGTGTAGGCTGTTTTGGGGGGCAATTAATCATTGTCACTTATCAGAATGCAAGACACCCTAAATTTAATCGGATACGGGTTTTCTGGTTGATAACAGATGTGTATGTTTATACTGCTATTTTTGTACTAGAATGGTGCTTGAGGCAATTTGTCTACGAATACCACTACACATAGAATTTTAGAAATTGTCTTATTATTATGACCTGATACAATGGTTTTTATAGACTGTCGGCCAATAGAGCCAAATTCAAATGTTAAACAGATATTATTTTGTTTATAGCAAAAGAAGATTGTTCAAAATGAGAAAAGCATAAATAAAACTTACATATAGTTCCAACTTGAGGTCATTCCATAGTCAAAACCATTGGTTGGTTTTCCACTGGGTGTGTTTAACTCTTTATTTACATGACAAATACAGTGTTCCCTCAATCTGTTAGTACAGTGTCCCCTTGATATAACGCTGAAGTTGGGGTTCACGTTATAGTATCCGCCTTAGACAATATTACAGGGAAATAACAAATAAAAATGGGATCCACGTTTGACCCTGCTGACCCAAAGTTATATCTGAATCTGTGGTGCATCGACCGTGTTATATCGAGGGGGAACTGTAACATGGTTAATGTATTATTAGGCTAGAGCAACACGCATCTCAAATTATGTGGCATTTATCTTAATCAAATATGATAATCCACAATAATGTTCTGTTGTCAAACTTTGTATAAACCTGTAAATATATGTTCTTAGGCACGGTAACATTTTACTTTATAGATCATAAAACAGTGCTATATTTATGGTATGTATTGACAGCGATACTCTTGATCTGGTAAAACGTCTTGATCTGGTAAGCTGATCTATGACTTGGGTTCCTGTGCAATTTAACTGTCTGTCATATGTATTGTAAACTCCAGGCCCAAACCATTGCATGTTCTGCAATGTTACGTCAAGTGCATTGTTTGTGGGTGTCGGATATATTGTGATGCAATGACACAGCATAATTAGAGGCACTTGTCATCAGTCAGATTCAACTCTTAATGAGTAATTGCATGTATTCGGCCATGGTCAAACATTCATGATGAGTCAAGCCATTGTACAGCGGTTGTCTGCTGTCTGGTTGTTCATGTACAATTTCAATATGAATCCATCATGGCATCTGCTGTAGTTATGTGTAAATGGTCTGTATTTTTTTTCTTAACATGAGACCCTGTTTAGACCTACCTGAGGGATTAATTTCTAATTAAAACCTACACCCTGCTGGAATAGGCACAGACACTACTGTTATCTGGTCATGACAAGTCAATCTGCATTAATTTATACATGAAGTTTCAGTGTTCGCAAAATAGGGGGTCCTGGGTGTCCAGATATTACCACCATTAATATTGGGCATATGGAAAATTATCCCCTGATTATTTCTGTAAGTTACAATGAAGTTTTTCTTGACATTGCATACTGTTTAAACCTACATGAGGGTTACAACCAACATTTATAATTAAAATCCTCTACCTGCTGGATTATGCACAGATGCTGTTGGTGTTTGGTTGTTCATGGACGATGTTATGACAAGTCAATCA